>BHFT01032936.1:0-69490 GCA_004320025.1 Laticauda laticaudata
TTAAAAATCCATAAAACTTAACCAAAAAAAAAAAAAGATAGCTGAAGTGATGGTTTAGCAGAGGCCATTTTTAAAACCCTTTCTGTCTTGTTCTACTTACCCCTCTCACCCGCTGCTTGCCATCTATTTCATGAGAAGAAGCACAATTCCAATGCTCAGGCTGAGTCTTGTATCTTATACAACGTTCCAGTACTTTCAATATTCAGCCTAAATCAGGGAACATCTTTTAGATTACTGTGTTCTTTTTCTGCCTGTGCTATTTACCTAATTTTTATGTTGGCAGCCATTTTGTAATCCTAGCTGAGAACACAGAACCTCCTGGGATCTCATGTGATATTGTTTGCCTGGATCTCTGTTTCCTTTGGGATCTGCCATTCATAATCCCAGCTGGCAGTGGGGATACTTGTTCTTTTATTTCTTGATTTTGATTTTTTTTAATCCCATCTTTATTATTTTTATAATAAATTCAATGTGGTGAACCTACTTAACTTTTTAATCAGTCATTATCTGCATCTCACAATACCACTTTGGGAACAATTTTATTGTATTCAAAGATGATGCATGCCTTATTTCTAGGTGGCAGCTTATAGGCAAAGATGATTACCAAATCCCACTCCAAAAAATTATCAAGCTTTTCACTTGCAGTCATAAAGCAGAAGCAAACCACAATATTGATGAAAGGCTGAATTGCAAATACTGCAAAAAGTTATCGTTGACAGTTTCTGTTAGGCTGGTGAACCTGACATCTTCGCCATGTGCTAGAACAGGGGTGTCAAACTCACATCATCATGGTGGCATTACATGATGTGTCATGACTTTTTCCCCCTTCACTAAACCAGGCATGGGCATGGGCATGGCCAGAGCATGACGCATCCGGACCGCCAGCCATGAGTTTGATAGACCTGTGCTAGAACAATTCCTCTTATCCCCAAACCCTGTTGATTAGGATGAGGATACTGAGGGTTGAGTGGATTTGGAGATGTAAAGCAAATTCAAGGAATAAAGAAAAGTTTAAGAGAGTTGATTAGTAACAAATGCATTTTCAATATCTTTGGTTAAAAGAAAATGAAATAAAGCTATGACTGAGGCAGCAGGAAAGTTGTAATTCAGTGTAAAATGCCAAACCCTCCAAAAATTAGATTTGGCCTGAATTTACATGTATAAGGAAAATCAACAAATATCACTTCAGCCAACAAACAACATATCATAATGCATATGGAACGTGATGGATAAAATACACATGCTTTGAATTAAGCATGTTAACTTAAGTATTAAATGAAATAAGATACCAGAGTTACACTGGAGATGGTTTTTTAAAGAAAAAAAAGTCAGAATGGTGCACTAAAGCTTGATTGTGTTAATATCTACAGAAATAAGTTTGTAAAAATACAGCATTCATAACTGTAATACATGTTGCAGATTTAGGCAAGAGTAAAACAAGTTTACCCTTTAAATTTTGAGATTTTGACATGATGGAGAAACCTTTTTCCATAATATGGGGGAAAAAACTGCTTTGTAATGCTTAAGACCATGAATTAACCATCTCTCTTCCAGTCATAAAAGTAGGAAGCAATCCTACAAGCCTTAGAAAAAGATGCAGTTGCTGTAAGTATAGGAAAATGGGTGCTTTCACAACTAATATTACTTTAAGATACAACTGGGAAGATCAAGTTTGATCTTCATGAATCACATTTCCAAATAGCCATCAAAGCCATAAAGTTAAGACAAACAAGAACATGCCTATGACTGAGGAATACTCTTTCCTCTGAAGTAAGTATTTCCAAGAATATAGCAGACCTTAATTTGGCAACAGAATGGATAAATTATGCGAGGTTTGTTTTCATTCAAGGTGTTTCTGGAGCCCTCAGGCTGGACATTTTTACATCCAAAGTGGTTTAAGCAGGAAACTCAAGCACATGTATGTATATCAGTGCTGGTGCAATGAAGCAGTTTTGGAAATGTAACTTTTTGCATAACTTTCATTCTTTTTAGTTAGCACTAAGGTTTTTTTAATGTTTCATTGTCCACCTTGGATTGTTTCTAAGCAGACCAGAAACTAAACTAAATTAAACTAAACTAAACTAAACTATGTAACCACAAATACAGTAATTTTAATTAGGAAATATAGCAACTTTCTTACATGTGTGTCTTACTTATAGACATGTGATAGGGATGTTGTTGAAAACATATGTTTAATATATATGAATATTCATAGGATTGATATCTATATCTGTCTTTATACATTTTTGCATCTACATCTATATATCATGTGCATATTGATTTGCCAATTAGGGTGGATCTAAATTTTGATTTCATTTTATTGGTGGACAAAGCTTTTACTGTACAACTTTTGTTAGAAAACAGCGCCATCTAGCAGAAAAATATCATTAATGTTCACTCCCTGAACAACAAAAAGTGAAAAAGCCCTCTGTTTCAGAACATTTTCAGAGAAGACTTGAAAAACCAGGTTCGTGGCTTACAAAATAGTTGACTCTCCTTGGACTTTTATTGGTGACATTCTAAATGTAGGACCTGCCCAAATAATTCTAAAGGTTTGCACCTAACCTTTATAAAGCTGCTTCCTTCTTCAAGCCACTTTTGGTCACAAACATACTCAACAAAGACATAGATCTCACGTTTATATTGTAGGTCCGTTTGTAGCATTTTCCATCCATATGAAGTAGATACATTTGTAGAACAAAAAAAAGTTGCTTTTCGGACTCTTCAACAATAACTCCAAAACTGAAGAATTGTGCCCCAAATATTTAGATGACAATTAAGGGAAATTGGCTTACAATAAGACTTTTATATATATTTAATCATATAATCTGGCCTTCTTTACACTGACTCCGCATTACCTGGCACTGTAAACTTAGAATAAGCTGAATCCCATCGCTATAGAAATGCAACCTTAATATATTTCACCACCATGAACTTAAAATATATCAGCATTACTTATAATATCAAAACAATTGCTTTCATTAATTTCTCTCAAAATAGCACCCTGTCTTGAATTATGAGCATTGGCTAATATTTAAATTATTCTGTAAATAAAAGGAATCAGCATATGTATGGTGTGATTGAGACTCTCTGTGAAGAGAAATTCATTCACATTCCACTGAAATAAATCAAAACATTTTGACACTTCTAAACTTGAAGCAGATTTCCAGGGACAATAAATAGATCACATTCCAATTCATTCATTCAGTACTCTTACAACTGTATGTTACTGGGACAAATACAGGTTGCATTCACTTGTTAAGAATTCATGGAGCATAATTATCCTTCATGCAGTTCTCCAATGGTGTAATCCCATTTTTTACAATCAGGCAACATCCTTTTTGTTTATAGGGTGTATATGCAGTTTGCTGTAGCATTGATCTTTGCACGTTTTCTCAATTTTTATCCTAATAAATAGGTGCCTTTAATAAAACAGTTATCTAAAACAAAATATTTTATTCCTGGAAAGAACTGCTGCTGCTACACTTTGTTCTATTGATTATGATAGTTTCTAGGTTAATGAAGCATTGTTTTTTCTCTTGTAAAGCTGTTTTAAGCTTCATTGCATTGAGCAACATATAAACTGTAACAAGTAAATAAATAAACAAGCTAACAAAAAGAACTTATGTGGCTACTGTTTTTCCTCTTTCAATTGGGTAAATCTCTTAAACATTAAGGCAAAAGGAATGCAATGAACGTTGATTCTTTACCACTGTAATCATTAGAGATATGTCTAATTATGAAAGTGGCTGCATATTAATTGAACTCAAGTGTGATCATATGTTTTAGCAAGTGGAAGGGGTTCATAGTGCTAACGCTTCCAGACACACAGTTAATATTTTATTCTTCTTAGTTTTGTTGTATTCATAACACTTTTCTACTACAGGCAAAAACTTCATCAGGGAGGCAAAAGATGTCATGGATCAGGTGACTGGAACAGTAGAATAGCTCTCTTTTTTTAAAAAAAAAAACAGATTATGCATTTGTGGGGGAAATGTGGCCTTTACATCATGAATAAAGGGACTACACTCAGTTTCAAAGTAGGAAGCAGATGCTTTGGGCAAGGATTAAATATAGTGGCTAATGTATTTGACTGATAGCAGAGAGATCCAATTTTTACTCTATCTGCAGCCACAGCAGCTCACTGGAAGACTTGCAACCCAATTTACCTCACAGTGAAGAAATATTTGTGAAGAAACATAGGAGGATGGAGCACTTTATATGGCTGTGTTTCTATGCTAGAGAAGGGCTGCATAAAGCAATAAAATATCCAGTTCTTTTTTCATGTATTTTCCTGCTTTTTTAAGAGCTACAGGACAAGTCAGTTCCTTAAAATAGTGCAACTGTTTCCAGGCTAGTGCAGAAGCATGAAGAAAATATGGGTTACTTTGATGAATAGTGCAGAGGGCCCATCACAGCCCAAGATCCAAAGCTTTTCTTCCAACTGCTTTTTGAAGCATGTCCAGCTCCTATCTGCATGCATGAGTGCATGTCTGGATCTTGATTCAAAACTGTTGAGGGGAGGGGGAGGAGAAGGTTTCCAAAGCTATACATGCAACACTACAGAGGTGAAATAGGCAGAAGAAATAACCTTGCGAAGGAAGAGCTGCAACCAAGATAATGATGAGATAAAAGAAATCTGATTATGGAGCAGAATTTGGGAAAGCATCTCAGACATGGTAATCCCTAGTTCTCATGAAGATACAATGGGAAGGGAGGGAAAACAAATTGAGACTTTTACGATTCTGTTCTATAATATCATGATAAAAGTAGCATTAGTATGCATGACTTTGGTTTCCAAGTGTGGTCTACTTTGATAACATTAGAGCAGGGGTGTCAAACTCACATCATCATGGCAATATCACGTGATGTATCAGGACTTTCTCCCCTTCGTTAAACCAGGTATAGGCGTGGCCAGTGCATGACGCTTTCAGCCCGTGGACCAGGAGTTTGACAGCCCTGCATTAAAGGGAGTAGAAGTGGCATGTACTAAGCTGGGGGAATATCCAACACTTTAGAAGACAGGCTTAAGTTCCGAAAGGATCTTGACAGACTTGAACACTGAGCAGGGTCAAAGAGTCCTAGTGGGCAAACACTTAAGTATGAGATAGCAGTGTGCTGCAGCAATCAAAAAAGCTAATGCAATCCTAGGCTGCATTAAAAGAGGAATAGTATCAAGATCACATGAAGTGTTAGTATCATTTTATACTGCTTTGGTAAAACCACAGTTGGCATATTGCATCCAGTTTTGGTCACCATGATACAGAAAAGATGTTGAAACTCTAGAAAGAGTACAGAGAACAGCAACAAAGATGAGTAGGGAGATGGAAGCTAAAACATATGAAAAACAGTTATAGGAATAGGGTATGTCTAATTTCAGGAAAAGAACTCGGGTGACATGATAGCAGTTTTCCAATATTTGAGGGTGTTAAAGTATTGAAAATTTAATAGCTGATCAGCTGCTGTAAGGCTGCTATAAATGCTGATGCAATGAGAATAGGTCAGCAGGTTATTGCCACTTTAAGAAGCTCTCTATATAAAGGGGGCCATGAGAGGGTATCTCTCTCTCCTCACGTTCTATCTCCATTGTAGTTCCCTGTACAGAGTAATGAAGACTGGTATGTGCCTTACATGTATATGTATGTATATAGCAGTCTTGTATATAAACCACTGTTAAAAGACAAAGCCTCTGTGTGCTATGTTGTGCTCCTGGGTTGTCTCACGATAATAGTCATGCTGCAAACACTCTGACAGAGAGACTGTCATAGAGATAAGGGGGTCTATTCTCCAAATCACCTAAGGGCAAGATAAGAATTAATGGATTGAAAATTATAAAGGAGAAATTCAACATAAAACTATCAAGAAATTTCCTGACATTGACAACAATTAATTCCGCTTGCCTCCAAAAGCTGTGGGTATACCATCACCAAAGGTTTTTAAGAAGATACTGGACAGCCATTTATCTGGAATAGTGTAGGGTCTCCTGCTTGAGCAGGGAGTTGAACTAAAAAACCCCAAGGTCCCTTGCAACTGTTATTAGAAAAGAAATGGAGAAGCTATTATGAGAAAACACAACTCCATCCTAAAAAAGAGAGAATACGAGAAAAACTCCAAGCAATCCTACTTTGATTCTGTTTGATATAACTTACTTTCAAAATTCTTAATAATACTTAGCATTCCTATAATCCTTATAATGGCTGTTTCTTAACCAGCTCTACCTTAAGGCTTAACAGGCCATGATCCATCCCAATTGTGTCCTTACATTTCTCATGGTCCACTAATCCTTGGACTTCAACAAGACCAATATTCAGTACAGAACATCAGTCGGTTGACAAAATACAAAATTATACAGCCAACATTGCTATATTGCAGTTTTTATAGGTAAGCTGTACAGCTGGCCCACAAATGTTCAATAGTGCAAACACAAGGGAATAAAAATGCTACATTGATCATTTACATGCACACATTGGAAGGAGGGTTTTCAGTCTCATTATTTGATGGTTGACTAAGTTTAAGACTAATCATACACAGTGTTTTCAAAACCAGATGCCTAGAGTCTACATAGTCTAATAATCACATTGGAAATCCAATCAACAGAAGCTTGAGATACACATTCCCACACTAAATATGTCACTTGAAGTAGCATTAATGTAATTGCATCAGTGAGTCATCTGTGGTTTTCATTTGTTTTTTTTTAAAGGAAACCCAAAAAAACCAGGATGTGAAACTATACTGGTAAAATACTCTAAGGCAAGCCATCTTCTCAAGAACTAACTTTTACCTTCATGTCTTTTGTTCAGGAGTCAACTATATTTGCCAACATTTTCTGGCACATTAAAATACCATTCTTTTCTGGGGGGAAAAATAATAGAAAGTATTATTTCCCAACTGATTTTTTTCTTCTGAAAAGTAATAAGCCTGAATAAGGCTTATTCAGAATTTAGCTACAACTAACATTTATGGTCAGAAAGGCTAGTGGTGTTAGATAGACTAATAGAAAGAATTCTTTATTTAACATATTTATTTTCTACACTTCAAAAAGCTGAACATTATTAAAATGAGCTATCAGTTGTGATTGGTTTCCATCAAGTACAGCAATAATATTTGTGAAATCCGTAGAGGAGGTGGTGTTGCTATCTTCTATAAAAAGTCCTTACATCTAAAAAACATCCAAGTTCCCCAAGAGCTTGCTCTTCCTGAGACCATAGTCTGTGAACTGTCCTTAAATATCACATTTCAATTCTTACAATGTTATAAAGCCCCTGATTATGACATTGAACATGTAAAGAAGCTAAATTCACTACTAACATGGGCAACATCCTGCCCACACACTTTTATCTTTCTTGGTGACTTCTAATCTACTTCAGATAACTGGACCCTAAACAAATATGTAAAACTGAACCCACACATGCAATTCTTCTACAATGCAATCAAACCTACGGAACAACTATAACCAACAAAACTAGACCTTAAAAACTGCCTCAATCTTCATCTTCTGCAATAGTTTGAATTTCCAATTTAGGCATACAAATTTAAAAAGAACCCTTTTCCAAACAGTGGACCAAACAGCATGATTGACTTTTGTCTTCAACATACGGTCCACACAAAAATCAACACAATGATGTGATCCCCAATTATAACTTTCAAAAAAAGGCAACTATTGATCTCATGGACAAACAATCTCTCATCCCTTGACTGGCGAAATTCCTATTCACTGGATGCAATACTGTAAAAGAGTGCATTACAACATATTTTACTTGAATCAAAAGAGGCATCAAAATATATGTACTATAACAACTCCAAAAACCAGAAAAAATAGGATTACCCATAACAATAAGGAAACTTCAATCCCAAAAAGATTCACTTTAGTGGAAAAACAAATCTGGTTCACGTTGCCAACTTCAAAAGCCGATACAAAAATTTATGCCACCAGATAAAAACTGAATGGCACCAAATGATCATTAAACAAAGAAGAAAACATTTTTATGCACCAATTCCACCCGGGCACTTTCTACACTTTTGTTAAACCAACAAACTAAAAGACTCAAAGTTACAATGCCCACCCCTGAAAGGACAAAGACTGCAACAATGACACTATTAAAGCCAACCTCTTTAACAACATTCTTTGGCGTCAGCATTTGTAAACAGCAGAGGATCATGCCCAGTTATTTCCTAGTCGAAACCAGCGAGACAACTACAATGATCTAATACATATTGATTTTACAGACAGACAGTGTTGACAAAAGAGCACTATTACAATCTTAAAACCATCTCCTTATCTATTGGACTGGATGGAATATGTGCCTACTTTTTAAAAAAGCTATCCTCTGCCACAGCCAAACCTCTAAGCATAATCTTTTGAAAAATCTTTCAAGACCAGCTCCTTCCACAACTATGGTTACCAAAACCACAGTCAGCCCATGTTCAAAAAGGGTGACCCCAGCCTAGTTGAAAATTACAGACCAATCTCTTTTTATGATGCATTCACATGTAAAGTTATGGAATCAATGATAACCAATCCATTATCTTGCACAAACAAAACCTGCTCTCTAAATAAACAATTTTAGTTGTCAGAAAAAAACTATTTGCAATCTTGCAATTCTTACACTCAACAAAACATATGACTACACAACTGATCAGGCAAAGCAATAGACGCAATCTTACATTGACTTCTGTAAAGCCTTTGATTCAGTGATACATTTGACAAACTACCCCTAAAAACTAAATTCTTTATGGAATCTACTGGACACCTGCATAACTGGATAGAAGGGCATTCCTGTCAACAGACAACACATAGTCAAAATGGGGAGTGTCCTTTCAAATTCTGACCTGTCCATAGTGGTGTCTCCCAAGGGCAGGGTTCTTAGGACCAACTCTCTTCATACTCTACATAAATAACCTCTGTGATCATATTAAGCAGCAACTGGCCAGGGCATTTTCCCTTTTTCTTTTTTTGTTGGGACCGATTGTTAAAGCTATTTGGAAAACACCACAAACAATATTGCTACCCTCAAAATGACCTCACCTATATTATCAGAATGGTCAAACAAATGGCAACTTCAAATTCTCAACAAATAAATGCTCTGTCTTTACATATTGGCAAAAAAACAACAAACAGAAAATAAAATACAGGCTGCAATAGTCAAGATCTTGTTGATGACCCCAAACTCTGTCAATGGATCTTGGAGTTACTCATTTCTAATGAGCTAAGTGCAAGAGCCCCACTGTTAACTACCACAGTTCAAAAAGGGCATTAAGATTGTTAACCAATCTTACATATCTTTTTCTCTGGTAACATTTACACTACTAACTAGAGCACACAAAAACATTTTGCTAGACCAATACTTGAATACAGCTCATCAGTCTGGAACCCACATTAACGTATTCCGATATTAAAACACAGTGAGAACAGTCCAGAAATAAAATTTTCACAAGAAGAGTTCCCCACTCCTCTACTCATTACAGAATACCTTAGTGCCACCAGACATGGAAAATTCTAGAACCTAGAAAACCTTATAACTACCACCGCCTTCGGTCCCAATCTGAGTATAGTATATAAAAATCATACATTGCAATGTCCTACCTTTCAATGAATACTTCAGCTTCAATCATAACAATACAAGAGCAAAACAATAGATACAAACTCAAGGTAACTGCACAAACTTGATTGCAGGAAAATTACGACTTCAGCAAACAATGATGGTCAATGTCTGGAGTACTCTACCTGACTCTATGGTTTCTTCCCCGAAACCCCAAAAATTTTAACCTTAGGAAGCGCACCAACGTGCCTACCATCCCTGTCCTATTGTTTCTTATCTGTATCCATGAATTCATAACTATGTTTTTACTTATACTTATTATCTTGTAAGCAATTGACAAACCAAATAAAATAAATAAATAAAATAATCAATACAGTAAACTAAAATTAGATTTTCTCACATTAAACTCAGAAATATCCTTGTATATCTTCTGGAAAGTATGCTTGTGATGACCTGGAGTGTACCACAAACATAACAAAATCCAAAATGTAAATAACTGTCCTTTGATGCCTCCAACTTGGCCCCACTGTTCAATAATACTCAGTTGGAGATAAAATGTCTTCAAAAATAGTCTTCAAAAGAAAACAATACAGTCTGAACAAAGATGGAAAAGTAATTCTAAGACTGTGAAGATGTCCTTTATCAGTGAAGCAGTTAGCAGAATCACATTATTGGTTTTGATAAGAAATCCCCCCCCCCAAAAAAAAAACCTTTGGAGAAGTTACAAAGGAGTACACATGGAGATAGCTACTCCACTGTTTCACAGTGGCTACCAGAACTATTTTTTCAGCCATTCCACTTCTCCAATATTTTTTTCCTTGGTTTAGAAATGTGAACTTGGTTTAGAAATGTTTAAATTTTTATATGATTGGGTCTGTTTTGCATTAAACCTGTTCCTGCAGGAATTACTTCTTGGGTTTTTTTGTGTGTTTTTTTGTGGGGGAGGGGTTTCTCATAACATCCTGTCCCTCCTTGTTAAGATTGTTCACTGAATTGTGAAAACAGGACCATAATACCTCATGTTTTACTATTATTGCTACAATTCATGTTATTACTATTACTACTGCAATTTTCAATGTTTTTCATTGGTACTATTGTTCGATGACTGCTGCTGTACTTTGTGAAAGATTCTACATTGTAGAAGTACAACTTTATCTTCTCATATGAAAACAGTCATATTTTAAAGCTCCTGTTTCATCATGTTAAACCATAATGTAGTTTGCTAAGTTTTGGCTTAGCATATAGCTCAGAACCAGGAATGAGTTTTTCAAATCATGTATATGGTTTTGTATATTATTCAAAACTAGCCTAACCTTGTTTAATCCATGATTTTCTTGTTGAATAATTTGATATGTGAACTAAGTATTTTTTTAAAAAAACATTTGCACTGGAATGCCCATGATGTGTATACACCTATGAAGATCAGAATCATGCAAACTAAATATTGCCTTGATATTCTATGAAAGTGAAAGTCTCACTCAGAAGGCTGCAAAAGATGATCACATGACCCTGGGACATTGCAACCATCATAAATGTGAATCAGTTGTCAAACAGCCAAATGTAAATCACATGACCATTGGGATGCTGCAACAATCACAAGTGTGAAAAATGGTCAATGGTTTCATTGTAACTTTAAACAGTCACTAAGTGAACTGTTGTAAGTCAAGGACTAGCAGTATTGTGGGCAGCAAAGGAAACAAACCGATGGTACATAAAACAAATCAACCCAGAGTTCCTATTCAAGGCACAGACAAGAAGTCTAAAATTATCTTTGAACGCATTGGATGAAGACCTAGCTCTCTAGGAAAGGTTGGGAAAGATGGAAGGAAAGAGAAAAAGAGGACAACCACCAGCAAGGTGGATATACTCAACTACAGTGACAACGAGTGCACCACTGGAGATTTGAAACAACAGTTACAGTTAGATTATTGGGGGGGGAATCTATGCAGTTACTAGGAGTTGAAATCACTGAAATCAATAGTCGATAGAGTACTATTTGTCCACCCAAATGTCTAATGAACACTCTGCTTTCAGGATCTTCACAAATAGAAAGCTGTGAAGTATAAAGATAAGAAAATATTTATTCCTAAACAATAGCAAATTGGTATATGTGTAAATATTCTATCTAACATTTCAGTTAAAAGGTGATTCTCTATAATTACTGGATAAAATCAACTTTTAAAATTGGATTGTCTCTGAATCCAATTAGATGCCTCTAAACTGATTTGATTCAGATTAGTTTGGATGACTTTTGTACTTGGCACACTGTGTTTCTACAAGCCAAATCAATCTGAACAGAATCAAGTAAGTAAGAAAAGGGCCTTTGTTGATACAAATAATTAGGTCTCCTCAACTCAGAGCATAGTGATGATGATGATGATGATGATGATGATGAAGATGATGATGATGATGATGATGATGATGATGATGATGATGACAATGATATTTTTCATGCAGAGGACAAAGTTCTCAATATGATGTCATGGATCAAGATATATTCCTTATTTCTCTGAGACATTTCTGTCATTCTTAGTTGAGAAACTGCCATCTGCACATAAGTGAAGGCTTGAAAAACTCAGAGACTGTTTACTGTTGCCAAGTTGTCTTTCTGCAAGACATACCCGTAATGATTTCTCAATCATTTCTCAGTAACAACTCTGGGAAAACCACGGGAGAAAATAGGCCTTATAAACGAGGAGTATAAAATTGAAAATGCTGACTTACACATGAGCCTAAATTTCGCTGTGCCAGAGAATTGATGCCGAGTAATAAAAATGCAGTGTTACAGCAGAGATTGCAGCTGACCTTGCGTGAGTAAGGAGATGACAGGGACTAAATCATGGAAGGTTTATCCATGGATCTCCTAGGTACAATATGCTGCTAGATTTATGCAAATGAAAAGTCTACTGTAAATACAAGAAGTTTGTGCCCAAATGACATGTAAATATGCAGGTATTCAGGAAAGGAATATAACATGTCACTTCTGGGCAGATGGCACCTAACACTACCAGTCAAAAGATATCCCATTCTTATTCCCTAACAGATTTCTGTGTTTTAAAAATGGCAGAAAGGAGAAAAAGATAGGAGGAATATAAATGTGTGCATAAATGCACCAACATGCCTACTGTCCGTGTCCTATTGTTTCTTTTTATTTTTCTTATATGTATCCATTTCATATATTCATAACTATGTTTATACTTATACCTGTNATATGTATCCATTTCATATATTCATAACTATGTTTATACTTATACCTGTTATCTTATAATCGCTTGACAAAATAAATAAATAAATAAATGAAATGAAATGAAAACTCAGGATGATTGTTCCCATTAGCAACAGCAATAGCAGACTTATACACCACTTCACAGTGCTTTATTGCTCTCTCTAAGTGGTTTTACAGAGTCAGCATATTGTCCCCAAACAACAATCTGGGTCCTCATTTTACCAACCTCAGAAGGATGGAAGGTTGAGTCAACCTTGAGCCTGGTGAGATTAGAACTGCCAAATTGCAGGCAGTCAACAGTCAGCAGAAGTAGCCTGCACTACTGCACTCTAACAATTGCACCACCGTAGCTCATTAGATTTTTTAGTAAACAGTGGTGCAACTAGGTAATTTTAGGCCATACAAGCACACATTTATGTGCTCAATCCTTCAGATGAAAATGTATACAGGTAGTCCTCAATTTACAACCACAATTGAGCCCAAAATTTATGTTGCTAAGCAAGACATTTGTTAGATAAGTTTTGCCCCCAATTTATGAGCTTTCTTGCCACAGTTGTTAAGTGGATCACTGCAGTTGTTAAATTAGTGACACTGTTGTTAAGTGATTCTGGCTTCCCCATTGACTTTCCCTGTCAGAAAATCACAAAAAGTAATCCATGGCCCCAGGATATTGTCATTGTCATAAATATGAGATATCACATACATAGATCTTGGGATCATTATGCATCTGGGAATTGAGGCTGTTGTCTCTCCAGCATTTGGTTCTGTTTCCTAGAAGAGAACATTTGGCAAGAGTTGGGACTTTATGAGCAATGTGCAGTCTGCAACACAGGGAAATAAATAAACCATTATACTTATACAATGTGAATGTGTACTCACCTATTTTTCTTGACTAAATCAAGGCAAAACAAATGTATAAGAAATTATTTATTTTTATTTAATCTATTATTTATTATTTAAACATTATAATTAATTTAATTATTTAAATTTTATTTTTATGTATTTTAGAAATAATTCCAATGGCAACTTCACCTATCAAACAACATTACTATTTGATGCAAGTACAGCTTTAATTTGACAATGACTCTCGTGCAAAGCAAATATGAAAGTCATTTTGAGGAAGGACTGTGTACAAGAGAACACTATGTGGCACTGTGAAGTCTGCTTACATAAGACTGGAATGTGTCATATATTGGAAGGAAAAAATGTCTGTTTCCTTTGAGCACCGCATCCCAAATGCCATGGCAGATGGTGCTCTATATTAACATACTTGAAATACCCTTTTCTGATTGGTCCATAAATGCCACTTGCCGATTGGTTCAAAAGCGCGAGCCTGATTGGTTCGCACTGCCACCTTGTGATTGGCCTGCCAGATCGGCGGGAGATTCAAAGAGCCGTCATTGGCCGTGAGCCGCGAGCAGCTGCTATAAAAGAGGCTGCCGCGGCTCTGCGGTTAGAACTGATGCAAGGAACCAAATAAAGAGCTGAAAGTCACACTGGTCTCAAGTCTCTTTTTCCCACAATCTAACAGATGGTTTATACATGCTCATGTTTATCATGCTCTACACATACTAAAGAAATGATAAACACCATATCTAAATGAGTTCAGACAGCTCCATGATCACTGCTGCCTATTTTGTTTGGCAAAAGATTCAGTCAAGAGACAAAGTTTATCATATTATAGGACAAGCCATTTACATTTTTAGGATCTAATATTTTTTTTTCTGGAGAGCAGAAATTCAAAATGGATAACCTCTGACTATCAATTTTCTGTCAATTGTATTCTGCTTACAGAAAACTGAAGGTAAGTGCAATTAGAATGGGGGAAGAAGGAAAATTCAGGGTTGGGAATTTGGAATTATCAACTGAATGTTCCTTGGGTAGTAGGGTTTATTTTTCCTCCCCTTTTAAGTATATCATGATCGAATGAGACAGTTATGGACAAATGGTTCTAATTCTCCTTTCCCCAACTTCTTCTCCAAAAATGCACTCTTTGGTCACCTTCAAACTGACCAGATATGGGAGCTTGTGAGACTAGTTCTTCCTCTGTAGATTTTTAAATTTCTGCTCCATTTAGATCCTTCTGACTATAGACATATTTTTGCCCAACAAGATCAACAAGAAAAAATGTATTATTTTTTATGGTTATTTTTAATGGTTATTATTTTTATGATTATCAATATTATGGTTGATAATCTGCACCTGATTGAGTAAGGTACAAATAAAGCAGACATTATTTAATGGTTACTATTATCAGGTATCAAATCAAATATAAAATGGTATAATCACCACTCTTATTTGTCTAAACTATTTTTCAATCATTTACAATCAAATTCAACACTAGTATCAGTGGATTTGTTCTCTCCCAGCATGCTCCCCAAATACATTGGAATAATCCCAATAATGAAGGCAAATATACATATCCCAGAATCATGTAACCCCAATAATTCCCAAGTACTGCTGTTGCTAGATGTGATGATTAGGACAGTATTCCAATAGCCATGAAGTACACTAGGTTGCAAAAGGTGAAATCAATGTTATGGAATGCTTTCAAATTTAAAAAAAGATCAAATTTCATTTTATGTATATATTTTCAGTATATTTTCAGTTGATCCAGCAAAAGCAACAATTTGCTGAAGATGTATTTAGCTGAACATGTATCCCAACCCTTGTAAGGGCAGCTTATTGCGAGACCCACAACCTAGACAGCATCTAGCAATTAATGACCAGAAATCTTGATATTTCCTCTGGTTTCCTTATTATGGCTTTTGAAAGAGAAGAAGGTACAGGAACAAGACCAAGCCATAGACAGGAATGCAAAGAGCATGTAGAACCACTCCAGGGCAAAATCTCATCTCAAAGCCTCTGAAAGTCTAGTGCCATCACATCAATGTTTGGCTTCTGGGCTAACACTAAACATATCCTCTAGGGCTATCACAGGGGGACTGAGAATATAGAAAATCATAAAATTGTGAAAACTGAATTGCCAGGTAAAGAAGGAAAATATATAATCAGGAGCATCCTTGAGGATCCTTAAAACATGATGGTAGTTTTGACCAAAGCCCAGTCCCTTGGTACAGAGATGTTGCAAGTATGTATTAGAGGATCAGGAGTTTAATCAAGCAGTTATGACCATCATGTTGACTTTTTTTGACAAGTGCCATCAGCCCTCCAAGGTAA
Source organism: Laticauda laticaudata (assembly GCA_004320025.1). Lineage (NCBI taxonomy): Eukaryota > Metazoa > Chordata > Lepidosauria > Squamata > Elapidae > Laticauda > Laticauda laticaudata. Next base: position 15,946 of record BHFT01032936.1, read on the forward strand.
ACCAAACATGGAACTCAAAGGCACACAGGCTAATACAACTTTTATTATAAGGTTATAATAGAAGAATTGTGCAAGTCTAAATGCACTCCCCCCCCCTTCATGAGAATGAGGAAGGGGCTTCTCTGAGATCCTTTCTCAGATTACGGTTCTGCCTAGCACTCAGATTTCTTTTATCTGGCCATTGCATCTCTTCCTCAGAGTTATACCTTCTGCCCATTACACATATACATACACATCACACCATGGATGCTGTTGTGCATAGTGTACCAAGTGTGGATACTCTGAAGTTCCAGGACCACCTGTATCCCCTCCTAGGGTGGGGAAATTAGCCCTCCAGAGATTTCAAATATGCAGTAATTGTTCATATGATGGAAAAGTCATTGTATCAAATACTTGGGAATTAATTATGTAAACTGTAGTTTCATGTTATTATCCGTAACTTGAATTCAGATAACATTAGTCTCCAATTTGGGCAGAGTGGACACCATTGAAACACCAGGTGAAAATCTCAGTGTGAAAAAGATTGGACATTTACTGGAGTAAATTCCATTACTCTTTTAATAAGCTATCACAAATATCACATGGTAATTCAGAAGCTTCCTTTTCAGTAAATTTCAGTACCTAACTGTTAGGAAACTGATGCTCACTTTTCTGCTGGAAAAGCCAGAAGAAGAAGAAGCCATTAATTTGCATCTTACATGTCAACTGAATCATTAAGTACAGAAACTAAAACATAAAGTAGCAACTATCCATATTATACCCTCACCACAAATTAAAAGGAAATATTTTTAACCCAAAAGAAGAGAGAATTTTCATCCACAAAGAAACATCCTTTCTCTTGTCTGTCTTGACTGACTTGGCTCCCCTCTTTCTTGATCTCAGAGACCACACTAAGCTTTCATGAACAAAAAAATGTCTGCAATAATCAATAGTCTAAAAAATACTTTATAAGGGCCAGAAGGAAGAACTCTAACTAAATGATGGAAAGTAAAACATTCCTTATAACATTGCAGATCTGACAGTTGGATCAAAATAATTGCCTGGCATTATGTTCCAATAGAGATGGGAAAACATTTTTAATGTAATAATAAAGTTAAGTGTAATAGTCTAAAAGTATAATTCTTTAGAGAGATTGGTTTATGTTTGACTATCATTTGAAGGAGCCCTAGTCATTATTAACAGGAAGCACAGAGAAAGTGGATTTAAATCACTGAAGTAATAAAGTCAGAACAAGAGCTAGCACCTTGAAAGGCATTTGGAGAGAAGATTGCATATAAATGCAATTAAAATGATGCTTACAAAATACTCAGATGTTAATTGGGTTTGGTCCCAGAAGCCTTGGCAATACAGTATGTCAGAAGTTAGCTGGTTTGAAGTTTTAAAAGAGTGGTTTAATTTGCACACCTTGTCCTAATTACCCAGCTTTCTGCAGCCTGGATGTGTGTATGGTTTATGGTAGCTTAGCGTTTTGTAAACCAAACACACACCAGTAAATTGGGTTATTGCATTGGAAAATTAGGCCAAAAAACTGAATACTTTCTTCTTTATGTTCCTTTACAGATCATTTTGAAGGCTACAACACAATGTCAAGTTCAAGAAATCTGTAAGGTATATCGTTCACAATCTACTTATGCTACTAATCTGAAGCCTTTGAGAAAGCAAAGCAATAGAAACAAATAATGATATCATCCAACTTTCCTGGTGGGTCCAAGATCTCCAGGTAGCTTATTTCAATTTTTTTTCCAAAGCCTAATGAGTTCCCAAAGCTTTGAACTTCATCTGTACACACACCAAAATGGGTCTACTCAGGGAGGGAGACATGAATGAAAATTTCTCAATCTATGGAGTCCTTGGTGCTCTCTGAATGTGGTTGTTTGCTTGCAGATGTTTCATTACCCAGTTAGCTAACACCATGATGTCACCTAGTCAGGTAATGAAAAGTCTGCAAGCAAGTAACGAAGTTCAGAAAGCACCAAGGGACTCCACATTTCAACCCTGAGTTACATATGTTCTCTTTTGTTAGAGCATTTTATTCTCTTTTATTAGAGCATTTCAAATCATACAGAAGCTCCTGTCAACATTACTTGATTTTTCATGGTCAGTAAAATAACTATCAAGAAACCAGGGTCATTTCATTCCTGACACATTTTCTGGTTTAAGTATGATATGGTTCTAGGTAGTTAGGAAAACACTGCGTATTTGAGTTATACAGTAAATATTAAAAAAGGTGATGTGTAAAGTCCATAGATTTTTGCTATGATCACACTTACTTGAGTTTAGTTTAGCTTAGCATAGCTTAGCTTACTTTACTTTAGTATACTTTCATTTACTTTCGTTTACTTTAACTTTACTTTACTTTACTTTATTTTACTTTAGTTGTCATTGCACCTTGTACAACGAAATCAAATACCATCTTCAGTGCACATCATGACCGTGAAAATAAGCACAAACACACATCCTTCACACTCCACACATTGAACTGAACCCGCCCCCCCCAACACCATACCACACTGCACTATACAATAGAATTCAAAAGAGCTACTGCCCTGGGATAGAAGCTGTTTTCAATCTATTTGGCTTTGTTTTTGTTATCCTGTTCCGTCTGCCAAATGATAATAGTTCAAAAACAGGATGCCCAGGATGAGATTTTTGGGAATGTTTTGAACTTTCTTAAGGCAGTGGGAGCTATAAAGCTCTTCCAAAGAGGGGAGAGGACAACCAATGATCTTCTAGGCAATGATATTTCCTATCTGCCACTGTGCAGTTGGCAAACCATACAGAGATGCAGTAAGTTAAGATACTCTCTATCTTAACGGTAGAAGATCACCAGCAATTTGGGTGACAAATGTATGACTTATGCAAGATAAAAGGCATAGGGGTCATATTAATATTTATTTACAATGTCTAGATAGCAAACCCATCAGTTACACATTTTAAAAAGCATTAAGATCACAGCAAAATTAAGATAAAATGACAAATAATGGAAGCCCTTTTCATCTGGTCTGACTTCCACACATAGATATTCAGAAACACACACACACACACACACACATACACATATATAAACATACCCCTAAATACATATTTATTGAAATAAGTACCCAAGAGGTACTTATTTCAATAAGTATGCTTCTATGGAGGAAGAGCTGCAAATATTCCTGTAGCCAATATATTATATAAGTTAGATATACTGAGGCCATTTAATAAAGAAATTCAGGATTAGAGTTGCCATCATTTCTCAGTCTATTTGATGCAATTATGAAACTCCACATGAAACTCCATGTCCCAAAGGGAATGGGTTACTTTGGGTAAAGCTGAACAGTAACATATCCTTCACTGCTTCCCTGAAGGATAGTTTTGGACTGTCATAAGCTGTTCTGAAGTCTTTCATGGACAGATTGGGTTCAGTGTAATAAATAGGTAAAAGTTGTTCTTCTCAAAAGCAGGAGGAAAACTCTTTATTTTCTTGACCTTATGTTCAAAGCCATTGATATGTACACTGGGGATGACATCTGAGTATTCATGGCAGTTTCCTCATTCCATTAAGACATAAGACATATCATAAATACAAATAATTTTGAGATACTTTGACCCGACTATAGTGCGGAGAAGTAGGAAGAGATAATGGATTGTACCAATGCATTCACCAGTGGTAATAAATATGTTCTATGTCATCACATGTTCTGTGTAGCAGTGGTGGCAGCAGAAAAGACTTAATCCACGTCAAGAGGATTGTCTCAACTCAAGTCCTCAGCTGGCCACTGAATAGCCTACCATAATACAACTTTTGTACCATTAGGTCTTTTGAGGATACAATTGCTAACATCTTTAATTTCCTTACTATAGTTCCCATACTATAGACCATATAGATTTTATGGCAATACCGTCTGGTCAAAGTTGATGAAATCAGTTTGAGTGAATATATCTGAGAGTGTAAATATGTTTCTTGTAGAGGTTAGGGCAACTAGTTGTTCCCTAGATGCTTATCCCTGATGGATATCAGAGTTAATATTGGTTTATATAACAGTTTCACCGTTTTGAAAGACGAAGTGACATTACCTTTCTTGTAACAGACAAGATTGTGATCATAAGTGCTTGGAAGAAGCCAATTATGTAAATCTATTTCAATCTGGCTTCAGATCTGAAACTATTACCACTTTTTTAAAAAAAAAGTCTTCAAATTAAATCAGTTAAAGTTAGTTTGGTTACACTTCATGAATCTAGGATTTTCAAAGATAAGGCTGAGGCTTTTATGTATATCAGCTATGATCAACACTGATGTTCTGAAATGCTACACAAAAGGCTCAGATGGGTCCATAAGGCCAACCAAAACCAGGACAATACAGGGTTTTTAAAAAAATCCTAGACAGTCCATCCTCGCCATATGGATTTGGGCCTATTGGCGGAAAAATACAGCTGCAAGGGGGACAAGTTATTAATTAGAGCAATTTATGATATTAAACAATGTTTGAAGTTGGCACTGAGCCTGAAAACACTATGCAAATTAAAGTCACCTGCAAAAGAGTAGTATGAGCAGAAAAAGATTGTGAGATGGTTTTTGTGTTTTTATTTTTGCAAATTTCATATACTGTAGTTAGCAGCTTACACCCATGTACACAGGTTTGGGCTTTTTTGCATGGATAACTGATTCTCTAACTTTGTAACTTCTCCAACCCCAAATATTATGTTTCTAAGCTGTTTAGAGCATTCCTACATTTAATTTAGTATTTGGGTCAGAGTAATGCAGGGAGCCAGAGAAAAGGTGTTTTTAAAAATTATTCATCCTGTTCATGGATAGCACTCAGCTTCAGCAGAGTCCACTTTTGTGGATCATGGTATTTTTATGTCTGAGGAAAAAATCTGTGGTGGATTTCTTTTGTACCCTTAAAAGGAAGTCACTTTTTATATGTATGTGGGTCAGTAGGACAGCTGACAGGATTGATCCACTGCTAAAGGAATCTACAGATATCATACACTGTTCAAAGCCTGAAATTGATAACCTAATCACTTTGTGCCTGCTATTTCTAATTGTCACATTGGGGGAAGTTTTAATATAATACCTTAATTTATTGTTCACTCATTTCATAAGATGAAGCCAGGCCTACGACTCTTTTTTTAATCAATTCTTATTTTTATGTGACTGAGTCACTCAGATAAAAAATCTGCTGTAGGTTATAGACTTTTAAAAGTGATTCCCTGCAGGCAGTGTAAAATACAGTGTCTATTACATGACAGCTTCGTGTTTATTGCTACTTTTGGAGCTTTATTCAGGAACACACTGAAAGATAACACAGAGAATAAGTTCTTTGTTCTGTAAAACAGAAAATAAAGTTGCAGTTCTTATTGTTTCTCTATATTTTTAAAAAATATTCTGCATCATTGAAGTTCTCTATAATCTTTTAAAGAAATGTAATAATAAAAAACATCATTGTTAGTGTTATAAATGAAAAGGTACAACTTCCCCTCCACCTCCTTTTGAAAGGCGTACAGACCTGCAATCTTGGTGAAATCCATTGTTGCTCATGATTAATGGCCAGCATGTTATTTAGCAGCTGTTATTTTAACTAGCAAGGAATGGGACTTTTAAGAAATATTCTCAGTAACAGAATAGGAAGGAGGACTAAACTCATCTGTTATGGGGCTATTGTATTGGTTCAAGGTGACACCTGGAAAGAGAATGCAAAGCTTAGACTAGGAACTGAAGAAGGTAAAAACGCAATGAGAACTGCTGAGTCATTGCCCTATGTAGTTTTGAAATCTGAGACAACAAAACATATATATAAAATCATACTTCTGGTTTTCATTCTACTAGGCTTTTGAGATGTCTGTGAAGTTTGTTGAGATGCTAAGTAAGTAAGAGGGGGGTTGACTTACTATGGTTAGGATTAGGGTTCGGGTTAGAGCCAATTGGTCTAATGCAATGGTATCAAACTCAAGGCTCATGGGCCAAATCCAGCCCGCAGGGTCCTCAGATTTGGCTGTGGGGCCACCCTGGAAACAGTGAAGGACTACCTGCAGTGCCTCTGCCAGTGAAAACAGAACTCAGGAGGGCCGCATGTAGCTTTCCTGAGCTCCGTTTTCAGCTGTGATAGCCTCCTGCAGCCCACTGCCAGCAAAAACAGAGTTCTGTTTTTACCGCAAAGTGCTCAGGCCACCACAGGCCCCACCAACATGAGTGACATCGAGCTGGCCACACCCACCCAGCCCTCTGAGGTCAAACACAACCCTGATGTGGCCCTCAATGAAATTGAGTTTGACACTCATGTCTAATGGTTAAGATGTCAACCTAAAAACCAGGACAGTGTGAGTTCCAGTCCTGTCATGGCATGAAAGATAGCTGCATGACTTTGGGTCAGACACTTTTTCTGAGTCCAATCCACCTCGCAGATTGTTATGGGGAAAATAGGAGGAGGAAAGAGGATTATTATGTAAATTCACTACTTTGAGACACCTATAAAGCAATAAAGGCAAGATAGAAATCAAATAAATAAATAAAGTCTGGGCACATTCCTTGGCATATCCACCAATGCAAGACTTTTCTTTTCATAATCAAAAAAGGCATATATTTATTTTAGATTTTAAAGAGGATTTTGTAATTGGGCTAGCTTTTTATACACTTGTTCAGTTGATTTTGGAGTCAACACTGGATTTGGATGAAAAGGCAGAGAGGAACTGTGCAATCACAACAAGGAAGATCTCAAAAACAACTGTTTTAGTGAACATTTATATTTATTCTCCTATATATTTGGATAGTTTCTTTCTCCATAAGAACTCTCTATTGCAAAATGTTGACTGAAAAGAATTCATTGGATTTGCTATTTAAAAAGCTTAAAGTCATTTGAGTTGGTGATTTTCAAATAAGGTGAAGAAAGCAGAGTAAATATACTGTCCTAAACCAGAAGCTCAGAAATAAGGTACGTGTATCAGTGTAAAGTGCAACAAGTATCAGAAGAATCAGGCAAAACTGTTTGATTTCATACAGGCTTTCAACCCAGCTTGATTTTGGTCAGAAAAACCAAGTTGGGAAGTATATCAGGCCTCCTATCTTGAGAAGACTCATTCCATGCTCAGCATGAAGAAGGTACCCGCTCTGGGTAGAATAGCAAAAGTACAGAATGTACTATGTTTCTCTCTCGACCACAGATGAGGGCAAACTCCTTTTTCTATGGCTATCAAAGAAATGCAGCAGGCTGTCAAAACAAAAGAGAACTCAATTGCTTTCTGCTAAGGGGAGGGAGGTGAGCATTCTGTTATTTCCATAGGTTTCAAGGGTTGGGTGTGATGTACAAATGGCCAAATGCAGAGGTGGTATTCAGCAGGTTCTGACCAGTTCTGGAGAACTGGTAGCAGAAATTTTGAGTAGTTTGGAGAATCAGCAAATACCACCTCTGACTGACCCATCTATTCTCTATCTCCTGAGTCCCAGCTGACCAACTGGGTCTTCTTTTGTTGCCCTGCATAGGAGAACGGAGCTGGAAAGTAGGTTAGTGGGTGGGGAGGGAATGGAGATTTTGCAGTATCCTTTCCCTGAAGTGGAGTGAGAATGGGATTTTACAGTATCCTTCCCCTGCCACACCCACCAAGCCACACCACATCCATCAAACCACATTACACCCACCAAGCCATGCCCACAAAACTGCTAGTAAAATGTTTTGAATCCCACCACTGGCCAATTTGCATTTTCAAATCAGTGAGTGCCCGGTGTCCCTAGGGACAATTGACTTCAAAATTTCCAAAGGACTGAGTTACTTCTGCTTTGGTGCAATCCTCTTACCATTGGCTGCTGGCTAGCTATTATTCCTGTAATTTAGATTGGCCTGTGTAATATGTGGGTGGTTGTTGCTTGCTTTGGTTTGGTTTGACGTTTTGCAGAACATTTTGCAAGTTTGATGTTAAGCATTCTTTTACTGTCTGCTGCATCTGCCTGCTGACATCTTGGTTCTTCTTCAACTTGTCTATCCTCAAGTCATTTGTCCAAACTATCATTTATTTTCATTAGCAGTAGGAATGCATGTGCTTTTCTCTGCAAGCATCTGAGAATCCATCGCAACAGTCCCATCAACAAAATCATAGTAGCGAAAGTAGAAGAGAAATTACTAGGATTATGTGCTGGATATGAATTCCAAACCCAGAGGAAATCAGAGCAATTTGGAATAGTTTTTTAATTCATCCAGAGAGGAACAAATGCCCCTAATTTGCTCGATTCCAATTCAAATCATCCATAAGGCTTTTTCTCCAATGTATTATTTGCTGGAAATTCTACTTTGAGTTTGATGTAAATTACCTTTTCCCTCTTTGCTCAAATATCCATCAAACTACTTCTCTCATAACATGATCCATTTTTTTCCTATGCATTTTATTACCTACTGTCTCCAAACAAAAAAGTGATAGTACTCCGTACGATTTCTTCCTACTCTGGTAAAAAGCAAAAAACAAACTCATGAGCACATTAAAATAATAAGTTTAAATGTAACTTAGTTGTAATTAATTAATTAGTTCTATTTAATTAGATATGTTTCCTTCACATATCATGTTCTAACTCTCCTGAAAAGTCCTGCTATTGCATTCGTACATATATAGGTGAATGTGAAAAGATTATATTTTTCTTATTCAGAATATTTGGACTAGGCAATACTCTGAATTAATTAGGAAAATATTATGCTTCTTTCAAAGCTGATGATATGGCTGCAAAATGGTTGAGCAGTCCTTGTATATATAGCTCTAAAAAAGAACAGCTTTGAAACAAAGACTATATAAATGAGTTCATAGCATCCATACAGAAGAATAATGCAGTATTATTTGCCACGGTAGTTATCACCCCAGTCCTAAACTTCAGTACAGTATTTTGAGAATTGTAGGACAGAAAACAGATTCCAGTGCCTTATTTTCAGCAACACAAACAGTAACTGCATGTAATTTACCTACATTGTTATAAGTCTGAATATGTTTCCATTGCTCTTTCAAGGATGGAAAGGATACTATGAAGGTTTCCAATACAGATTAAACTGGGCAAGCCATCTGACATCAGAAAGGATAATAATCAAGTTAACAGGGACTCTGCAAATAACTCAGTCTTTAATGATGTTTGTTATGTTAGGATCAATTTGAAGAGTTAGTCTTTTCACCTGAGAATCAACAAATAAACTGATTCATTAAATTTAATTTGGAACATTGAGAAAATAATTTGAAACTCGATTATTCATCTGAATCAGCCCAGGCCACTGTTGAGTCACTCTAACTTAGAAAAATGATGGTGAGGTTTAAACTGAATCAAGTTTCCTCTCAAGTGAACTGAATCAGAAACTTCCAAACTTTCATTAATGAGCCAGACATATGGATAGTGTCTCCTATGTAAATATTGGTGGGGGAGGGGGAAGAAGAGTTAAAATGAAAAGGATTTGGGAGGCATTAATTGGTATAGTTTTATGACATTTCTAGCTTCATTCATAATGAACAATTTTACCTGTGCTCTTCAACCATGACACTTTTGGATGTTAAAATAAATTGACTGCAAAGTGATTCACAGCTCAGATTTTCCCCCTACTCTACTCAGTTCTCTCATCTTCAACAAGCATATTTGTAGCATGATAAAATATGTGGAAACTAAGAGATATAGCTGTAGGTTGCTCAGAAAATATTAGATGTTTGTCCTTCAATCACTATTGCTGAGTGCACTACATCTGTCATTTCCTCTTGTAATATTTCACTTTCTGTGTCTGGAAGATCAACTGAAGAAAGGTAAACTGTTTTCATTCATCATAACATCCATCCTTATAGCAACCATCCTTCTAAAACTGTGCAGACTTCTTGCATAGATATACCTTACAGGGGAAGAAGAGAAGGAACAAAAGCACATATTTCCATAGAGATAGAGTGCCACTCTCTGGAACACTCCCAATCCCTCAGAACCATCCTCACAAAAATCTCCAATTGTGTTTCTTGCAACCATTGTTAGAATGGCTGGAGTTGAGACATTCTTCTAGTTAATTTGTAAGGAGGTGCAGAAATTAGCCTTTGGACAGTGCCCTTCTTTCCTTCTCTTATCAAATTAGTTCATGGAGAGAATTTTTTAAAAAAATAAAAAAGATTAGTTTGATTGCAAATCCCCTGTTGCTCAGTGCAAACATAGCATTCTACAAGCATAGCAACAGAGACAAAGAAGTTCTCATCTAACCTACCAACTAGCCTGCTTTATGGCATTGAGATGAAATGAGCCATCTTCTACAGACCTCTGATGGCCTTGTCGCAGTCATTCTGCATCAACCAGCTCATCGCAGAAAATCTTCCAGTAACTTCCAGCCACACCAGTGGTAGGATTCAAAAAATTTTACTGCTGGTTCTGTGAGCGTGGCTTAGCGGGCATGGCAGGGGAAGGCTACTGCAAAATCCCATTCCCTCCCCACGCCACTAACATACTTTCCAGCCTGTGCAGGGCAACAAAAGAAGACACAGCCAATCAGCTGGGACTCAGGAAGCAGAGAATAGATGGAGGCAGGGCCAGTGGTATTTGCCAGATCTCCAAACAACTCAAAATTTCTGCTACTGGTTCAGAACTGGTCAGAACCTGCTGAGTACCACCTCTGAGCCACACCCTTATTCCCATTAGATTTGCAATTATAATTTTGTATTGCTAAAAACTCTGGTGCCTATGGCACGGTCCCAGAAGAGTAATTAGGTATATTGTGGCAAATCAGGTTCAAGAAGTTAAAAGAAAAGTCACAAGCTGTAGGTTCTCTGTCCTCTTCTAGCATGAGAGTTTATGTCTCAGTAATTCTGAACAGCTTTATTGGGAAGGTAAGAATAATTAATTAAAGAGTAAAAAATGGGAAGGGTTACACCCAGGAGTGGGATTCTACCAGTTCACACCTATTCGCTAGAACCAGTTGTTAACATTCTAAGCAGTTTGGAGAACCAGTTGTTAGAACAAATTATGGCCTAATTCTGTAAGGAAGGCAGGAAGGAAATATTCTGGTGTTGCTTACAGAAACTGCCTCTCCGTTAACCCTTATTACATTCTTGGCAGGACTAGACTTCCTGTCTCAGGAACGTCTCTGGAATTTTTTTCCCTCCTTTGCTGGTACTTTGCTTGTGTGTAGTGACCACTCAAAGTTACAATGGCACTGAAAAAAGTGACTTATGACCATTTTTCACACTTACGACTGTTGCAGCATTCCCACAGTCATGAGAGGCCAGGCGAGGAGATGTGTGCCTCAATGTGAGTGATTTTGAGTTGGCCACGCCCAGCCAATAACATGACCACCAAGCCAAACTCACCAGCTAAGCCACGCCCACAGAACCAGTTGTTAAAACATTTGAATCTCACCCCTGGTTACACCAACACCATTTTTTTAAAAAATAAAGCAGTGTTGACAATGTAGCAGAACATTTCCAAATAGTAAAAATAATTGTAGAGATAACCAAACTCAGGACTGAAATGGCAAAAAGTTGAACATAATTGCAACACAATTTTATTTCCATTCAATATAATAATACAAATACAGCTGCTCTTCAAGTTTCCCAAAAGTTTCTTTATTTTAAAGAATTAAAATAAAGGAGAAAGTTAAAAACAGCATCCTATAATCTTTGAGAATTTTATTCACTTTCCGAACTTTGCTCTACACATCCAATTAATTCAGCTACAGATGAACCAGAACTTTGTTTGGAAAAAATAGAGGAAAAAATTATAGTTTTTAAAAGAATGATATGATTCTTTTTCTCTGCTTTGTTGTTCTATCCTACTTCCAAAAGAAATATACAACATCCTTGATTAGCAGGAAATAAAATAGATAATAACAGAATTATAAGAATAATATTTGAGCAATAGCAAATGATGTAATGGAAAACTTTAAATTTCCATACCCAAAAAGACATGAAACCAAGTTATATAATTATGTATATTTTCCTTAAAGCAAAGTATTTATGAACATATCAAGGGTAATTATGACAAGTGCATAGATTTTATTTCATTTTTTACCATATTGATGATGACCAGGATACAAAATAAATGTTCATCACTATCAAAGTTCTGAGTGTTCAATTGCAAAATATGGACTGTGTTTCAAATCTGAATGTTCCTGCAATATTTTTCTAGATGATGGCTAAGAATGAGCTACTATTGAATGTCAGTGAGGTAGAAAAAAATCTGTAAAGTATTTAATTGAACAGAAAGAATAAATCCTACTGGCCTTTATGTGCCTTTGCCATTGCATTTGGAGTTTGGTGGTGGTGAAGAGTCTCTTGAAAGGTTTATTGATTGTGGGGTACTAACAGGGTGTTGTTGCTGATTATGGCTATTTCTCTGTTTTTACTGCTGTTTCTATTGATGTTTTATAGATTTATAAGTTTTTCTATTAATTGTTTCGGATTTGAATATGATTTTAATTGTTGTGAGCTGCTGCCTAGAGTCACTGAGGTGAGATAGGAAGCTATACAAATTGGATGGATGGACGGATGAATCATGGGGAAGTGAAAAAGCCACAAAGACAACTAACAGATTTCTTATTCAAAATTTAGCCCTCCCAACCTCAATAAAAAGGGAGAAAAACCATATAAAAAGTTATTATTTCAAAGCCAGATGGAGAAATGAAACTATTAATGCTTCGTATTTATATCATGAGTCTCTCCAAGATGTTATGTGTATATTTTTTAAAAAATAGATTATTACTTCCCTTTCATACTAACATTAAAATGAACCAAGTTAGGGTTCTAGAATGCTAAGCTATCTCTTTAAGCAATAGAGAATAAGCACACTTCCAAATTATCGGAGTTGTTCCATGTAATGATGCACTAACATTTTAGTTCAAATTAAGAAAGCACCCACAGAAGTCTGTTCGACATACTAGCAAGAGTGCTGCAGGACAATTGGTTTTTGAAATCTATTTTAGATTCATCCTTCATAACTTCATCATTTTCAATTCTAGTTATGTTTGAATGTTGTATTTGTTTGCTCTTATACCCTTTACAAAAAGACAGTGCTGCTACAACACTTGACTCTGAACTGGTAGATTGATACAAGAACAATAGGTCATCTGTTCTGAATACATTAGGGTCAATAAAAGTTTTAGTACATGGAAAATCTCACACCTATTCACTCTTTATAAGGAATATTACAAGAATAATTACACAAAATGGCAGAAAGTAGGTATATCTTGAAAAATACTTTCTGTACTATTCAGTACATAGTTAGTTGAAAATAAACTGTTAAATAAATGAGATTTCTAGGTAAGTAATATAAGAATTCAATATTACTATATTAAAAGAATAGAGCATTTATTCTATACTTTCAGTGAAAATTCCTCCTGTTTTAAAGTGTTAGAGGCTAAGCATACCAGCATTAGTTGTGCAATCAATAACAAAGATAAATTTATGAATATCACTACATGTGTCTGAAAACTATATGAATATGTCTAGTTTATTCTGATCTCTGTGCACCTTATATCACACAGAGAATATGAATGAGCCAGACAATAATGACTAGCAATAACAATAGCACTTAGACTTATACACCACTTCATAGTGCTTGATAGCCCTCTCTAAACAGTTTACAGAGTCAGCATATTGCCCCCAACAATCTGGGTCCTCATTTTACTCACCTTGAAAGGATGGAAAGCTGAGTCAACCTTAAGCTGGTGAGACCGAACTGCCAAATGCAGTTAGCCAGCAGTCAGCAGAAGTAGCCTGCAGTACTGCATTCTATAACCATGGACTGGCTATAGTCCTTAACATAAATGGAGGAATTCCCCATCTTTTCTGTTCTGAATAAAGCTTTTTGTGGATTCAGAAAGAATGTAATTAATCTTGGGTTCTTGTAGTGGTTTATGTAAAAGACCTTGCTGCCAAGGGAACAGTCAAATAAGAAACAGTGCAGCCTGCAGCTGGATAGTAAGTAGGGCAAGAGATTCAGAAGAGACCTTCCCTTGTTTCTCAGGCTGTAAAGAAGATGGTGGGGGAAGAATTGTACTTTCAAACTTGCAAGATTCTGTCAATGTAGCTTTACAATAAAGTAGAATTGGCTCATATTATTGTGACTCCTATCTGATTTACCCTATGAGGCCAACGGTTGTAACATTTCAGAAACTGCCTTATAAAAAGCTGTAGAATACATAAAGAGAAAAAGGGCTTCTTGTATGGATCCTCTTCTCAATGACAGATTTTTCATTCATATTTTAATATTTTCTTCTTTCTTCATAGTGCTGCTAAGGAACAGCATCTTGGCTGATTTCACAAAAAGTTAAGCAAGGTTTGACAAGGTTAGTAGTTGGACTGGAGACCAGATGTAGATACCAAGATGTAGCCTAAACTGGGAAACGAAACAATCATGCAGCCAAACACAAAGTCATTGCTAACCTATTTGCATATAACAGCTAAAAATTCACTAGGAATGGAGCAAGGCTCAAAGGTGACTTTATCCTTTTCATATGCTTCATTTACCAAATATACTGCAATGTATTTAGTTTTCAAGTAAATTGCATGGAGGCACCACTATTCATTCAGTAGAAATATTAATTCAAGGTATTGTTTATATCCCTGTGCATCAATTTTCATTCAGTTTAGCAGGTATCATAAAGCAGATGTGCTCCTAAAACATTATTCCTTCTTTCTTTAAAATGTTAGTATACACTGTACCAGGGGGGAAATTATTAGACCTCAAAAACAGCTTATTAAAAATGTATACTGCTTATGACAGCCTCTTTCAGAAACATAACCCCTAACTAATTCATGTTCACTTACCCTGCAGATTTCTATTTATAATACTTTACAATTTCCTTGTATTTGTGTCATAAATTATTCAGTGACATCAAGGTTTTTATTTTGATGAAGGAATTTTTGATGAATTTGACAGAGTAATTACTTCAGATCCTATTCAGGATTGCTATAAAAATATTTAATTTTATTGACTCTAATAAATAATTAAAACAGGGATACTTGCATAGCTTATGGCTCCTTGTTTCTGTTTGCTTCTCTCTAATTAAAACAGCAAAGTTGTTATGTGCACCATTTTTAATATGTTTCCATCCAATTTGGTGATTTAAAAAAACTACTGAGAAAATGAGGCTTGTGAATATATGTACTCATTTCAGCTTCATCTGCCTTCCTGGTCTGTGTAGTACTCTCCCCATTATTTCTTTGACAATTCATAGTATTTATACAATTCATGTAACAGTCTCAAGTACTTTTTCCCAAGGAGGTTTTCAGTACCAAGAGTAGTTCATAGAAAAGATTAGAGTACAACTAGATGTTTATGATATAATTATTTATTCAAATGAATTTCATGTGAACGAGGTAAGGTATCTATCGCAACAGTGGAGAGTAGAGTTATATTTTCACTTTTCCCAACTTTTAGTGTGAATGTCACATGCTATAGATAGTTCATTCATAACAAGGCTCACAATTTATCCATGAAAACCTCGGACAATAGTGCTACAAAAATTAATTTTTTTAATTACATTTTTTTTATTTTTAACATACAATAAATCCATTCCATTTCAATTGTGTGTCAATTAGGTACATATTTCATGTGCTTAACAATTACTAATAATATTCCTCTTAACATTATAACCATATAATAATAATCTCATTCCCATATATATAAGTAATATTCAGTATATCTATTACACTAGTTTCTCTTATTGCTTTATAATAACATCTAATCCCTTTTAATTAATTTTATTTTCTACCCATTTATAAAACATCCCATACCATGGAATATTCAGATTCTTCTTTTTCTTTAATTTCTAACGTTAAACTATTCATTTCTGCACATTCAAATATTTTTTCAATTATTTTTCCTCTATCAGTATCTTATCACTTTTTCAATTTTGAACAAATACAATTCTACGTTCTGTTAATACATTTATAAAAATGTGTCCTTCTTGATATCAAGTTAGGATAGGATAGGAATTAAATCTGAACTAAGGATAGATGGCAAGATTTTTCATCTGATTCACAGATTTATTGATCATAAAGAGGAGTGCCAAGAATGAGTCCATAATCAGAACCTTGGACAGTGCACTGTACTAACTCAGGGGAAGACGAAGGGATATTGGATAATTTAAATTAAAAATCTTTTTCTTTTAATTTTTTTATTCAATGTCTGTTAGCCACCTAGACTTACCTTTGATGATATGGCAGCTTACAAGTTGATTGTTTGTTTGCTTGGTTAAATAAATAAATAAATTGTTTCAATCTACACCAAGTGCAAATTGGAACCAGTGAAATAATGATCAATTATGGATAAGGTATAGTTTCAAATATATTCATTTCTTATTTTATCCACCAAGGTTTATCATATGTAAAGCAAAGGTAGCTTCCAATAACACTTCCATTAAAACTAATTTTAACAAGAGTTGCAAAGGAGGAATTCAAAAAAGAGAGCAGTCACAAGAAGGCAACAAAATAGGTACATGTCTGTTGCAAGAGAAGTTGAAGGTGGTTATGTTGAACAATCATACTTATTCTGGAAAGCCTTCTTGGGGGGGGGGGAGAACCTGTACCTTGTTCAGGTTAAAACCCAATTAAACAGAAACAAAGAAATTCCCTTGGAAAATTCAAAATTGGCTTGGTTTTTTGGGAAGAGATTTTACTCTTCTGGTCTGTTGGGGTTTTTTTTTTCCATGTGTTCGTTTTTAAATGTAAGCCACCAAGAGTCATTTGGGAGCCAATCAGCTTATACACTGAAATAAATAAATATCAAAAAATAAAAAAAAATGCAGAGATGTAAACTCAAACTCTCCACTGTGTGCCAGTGGAATGAAAATATGCAAATATATTAGAATCTGAAGTGGGATTTCAAGTTGCACATTAAAAAATAAACACAAAAGATCATGGATTGACTACCACAGAATAATTTGGTTGCACATGAAGCAAAAGGGGTAAAAATAGGAACATCTAAAAGCCATGCACAAAAAAATACTTTATTTAATTTGTTTCAATACAGTTTTACTCCCTGTGATAGGCTGGAATTTGAAAACAGAGCAGACCATAGTATTCCTCAATCACGTGTGGGTAAACAAGAAGCTCAAATTCCAGGAGGTTGGAGCTGGTGTTGCGACGATACGGCATGCAATCTTGGAGGTCTGAGATCACTGCTGATGTCTTGCTCCTGGACGGTCCAATTGGATCTAAACCCTCTCGAAGAGATGGTGAAAGTGAAGAGCGCATCCTGTTGATCCCAGGGATATCGCAAAGTCCCTGGTAGGTCCAGGAGAAGCTCTTCTTGCCAGCAGCAGAGAGGCAGCCATTAAAGCTGCTGGAGTTGGGACAGCTTCGAAACGGAAGAGAACAGAAAGAGAGAGTGTGCCGGTTTGGTGAGAACTTTTTCTTTATTTTAAGATCTGAAAAGACACCCTAAGGAAAAGAAAGAATCTGTAAAAGTTTTGACAGGAGTGATTAAGTGGCGATTTTAAACAGGAATGTCAAAGTAATCTTTTTTTTTTCTCATTGCTGGATTTTCTGTACATGATCTTATATTTGAAACTGGAGTGGGTTTTTTTTTCCATTAATTTTCTTTCTACTTTTTGATTTTGCAACATCTCAGGCTAGAGACTCCCTTTAGCTATTTCTCTTTTTAAATATTTTTTTCTTTTTTTTCTTATTAATCCTTATTATATTTTGTTGGGAAAGGAGGGGGAAAGTGAAAGCAAAGAAACTTTGTAACACTGCCAACTAGAGGCTTGGAAATATTCTATTTCTCTTGTGACCAGACAAAGCTGAGAAAGAAAGAACTGAGACTCTTTTTTTTTCTCAAGGACATTGCTATTTGATAAGATAGAGGGAAGAACACAGGAGAGTATTATTGCAGGTGCTTTTCTGGGTTTCTATCAACAGCAGGAGCCTGGTGTTGAAGTTTATAGGAAAAAAAAGATGATAAGTCTGTGGAGAATAGTGCTATAATAAGAGCTTTGGATAATTAAACAAAGTGCAGTGTTTTGTTTTGTTTTTAATTTCTCCTAAGCTGCACTAGCCCTCCTCAACAGTTTATTTTTTGAAATAAGTTAATAAGTTAAATTTTTATGCTTTTTATTTTATAACAAAATAATTATTTTTTAAGGGAGTAGCCTTTTTTTTTCTTTTTCTCCTTCTGCCATGCTGGTATTTTTGTTTTTCCATCTACCTCCCATACTGATTTTTTCCTTTTTTTAAATCTTCTTGGCCTTTTTTCTCCTCCTCTTCTCTTATGCAGCCTTTTATATTTGAGATCTTTTAATTTGGATTAAGGTGTTGAAGAACCTGAAGAATTCTTCCTCTCTTTTTTTTTAGCTTTTTATTCCTCACTTTTCCTTCTTCTTTGGGATTTTACAACTTTTTCTTTTTTCTGTGTGTTTATGGTCTTTTTCTCCATTTTTGAATTTTTATTGTTATCTATCTGGTTTTGAAACAAGTACCCAGAATAGTGAGAGAGATGAGAAGAGAATACCGATTTTTGACTAAATGCTACTTAAGAAAGAGGTGAATTATAGATGGTTGATTCCAGAAGGTTTGATGTTCACATAGCAAGAACAGAGATACAGAATTGACTCAATTGAGAAAGCTGAATCATTTTGTACAGAATTTTTCAGAGGGAAAGAGGAAGAGGCAGAAAAAGAAATTTCAGAAAAATTGAATTCCAGGAGGACTCCCAAATGACAACTGAAAAAGAAGAAGGTGCAGTAGTGGAAAGGAGGAAGCCAAGGTACAACGTGAACCAAGATCTACGAGAGCTGTCAAATCTAATTATAAAATATAATCATGGAAGAGAAAAAATTGATTACAATTAATATCAATGGACTTAATTCAGCCATTAAAAGAAGGAAAATTTTTCATAAATTAGAGAAATTAAAATTTGATATAACAAGAAGTACATATTAAAATTGTTGATACAGCCAAAATTAGGGAAAATATTTACTTCCCTTGAAACAATGCAAGAAAAGAGGAGTGGTTTTATATATTAAAGAAACCATTCCAGCGAAATTGATTTATACTGATGATGACAGAAGAATCCTAATGGTGNCCTCATTGCAATTTATGTCCCGAATGACAAACAAGAAGAATTTTATAAAAATTACATATGAAAATAATTGAATTGGACTATGCTAATATAGTTATGATGGGAGATTTTAATGGAATTGTAGACAACAAATTGGACTATACAGCACAGAAAACAATAAAGCAAACCAGAAAGACTCTCCCTAAATCTTTTTTTTAAATGGTAGATGTTTGATGCTTTATTAATGTTTACTGTTTTTCTCTTAGTTATATAGTTATATGCTATTCAGTTAGTATTGCTGTTTACTGCTTATCTTAGTTTATAGTTTTTAATTTTTCTTTTCTTTTCTCTTAGTAGTGGAATTTACAATTCCAGGTGGGGAGGGTGCTGTCCCAGCCATCTATGGGAATTGGATAGTTCCCTTAAGGCAATGCATCATGGTAAATGTAGTTAAAGGTATCCTGGAAAATGTAGTTCATGTCACGTGACCACATCTGTAATCTTGATTGGTCACTAGTTTGACCCTCGAGGGGTTGGAGGAAGTTTTCCTCATTCTTTGTCTGAATTCTCATGGCACCTTCTTTCTATCACTACAAGATGAGTTAGGAGATAACCATCTTTTATTACAAGGCAGATATACAAAGGATTGGTCATAAAAGAAGAACTTCATAACAAACCTGAGTTATAAGGATACCTGATGAACCAATAAATGTTCTTTGTTATGGATGTCTTGTTGAGTTATCGCTCTGCATCCGTACAGTTTATAAATCCACTTCTGTACAGGATACAGAAAAGGCTTGCTGACGTTGGTGGGAAAGTCGATCCCATACTCCAGACCTGCAGCAGTCACAGGACTGGCCCTTTGGTCATCCCGGAGCAGCTGCTCTTCCAGCCCATGGCAGGCCAGTGCACCCAGGTGGGTGGGTCATGTGGTTGGCGCAATCTTGGGTTCCCATGTAGCCTGGGTTAATTACTTTGAGGGGTGTGTGCTTTGGGGGGGAACATTTCTCTGCAGACCACCAACATTTTCTCATGGACCACCAGTGGTCCCCGGCCCACAGTTTGGCGACCACTGGCTTAGATGTAAATAAAAAGAGATGTGTCTTTGGGAAGTTGGTGAGATTTATCCCTGGATATGGGAACATTATTTTTCTTTATCTTTAAAAAAATCAAGGTAATTCTGAATCAATTCACAGCAAGTATTGAAGAAAGTTGCCTGATTGAGCTGAACTCTTGGAGGATCTTTTCTACATTTTCAGTGGAGAACAAGTTCTCAGAAAAATAGTACTTGCTTTATCATTAATCCAAGATGGAAATACCGACACTCTAGACAAGGGAATTGAAAATTTGATGATTTATAAATCCACATATTCATAAGCAATATATAATGATAGCCATTTGGTTGTGGCTAAAGCACCAAGCTAGAAACCAGGAGACTGAGTTTTTGGTTCTGCCTTAGGCAAGAAATCCAGCTGGGTGACTTTGGGTCAGTATTCTTTCTCAGCCCAACCTACCTCACAGAGTTGTTGAGGGGAAAATAGAAGAGGAGTATTAGGTATGTTTGCCATATTGAGCTATTTATAAAAATAATAAAGGTGGGATAAAAAATAAATAAATATTCTCATTTCAATGCCACACATGATATAATGTGTCCCTGGTTCACTTATCAGAGTACAGTAGTGACCAAAATGACTTCTTTAATTTGGTGGGTGTCATCAGTGCTTCTCAAATTGAGCATGTTTAACATGCATGAATGTCAACTCCCCAGCCAGCCTCTCCAAGTGGGAGTTCTGGGAATTGAAGTCCACACATCTTAAATTGCTAAGGCTTTCATGATCCTATCATGATCCATTTCAATTTTATAAGTTGAACTTAGGGCTCACTCAAAATCACTTCTAACCAGTTCTTTGTCCTTCTTTTAATTTCTTGTATCCCAACAAACATATGTGAACATTTGAATGCATTACAGCACAGTGTGATATAATCTGTATTTATTTAATTTGACAGGAATAGATGGTTAATTCAAAAATATTTCTTTGAAAGAAAAGCACAAGTAGGGCAGCCATTTCAGATTGGGATCAGAGTTATAAATGTGTAAAGATGGCAGCAAAAAGCAGTGGCAAGCAAGAAGTGAGTAAACGCTTGTTTGCTTTTTCTGCTTCTGCAGTGAAGTCAGGAGTTAAAAGACACATTTGTACATCATGCCTTCTGCTATAATAATGATGAAGCAGTATTCTGACAAATTTTTTGAACAGACAGTGGCATCTATAGTACAAGCAGTTAAAGAGAGATGAAATATGGGTTTGTATCTTTGGATCTTTTTCCATGATACAATTAAAATGCTACTGACTTGTACTTGGACCACTAAAAAAAAAAATGCCAGTACAAATTTTGCTGATCCCACTGCTGATTCCTATCTCACCTGAATTATCTCTGGTTGGTGGTAACCTGATTTCAAGCATTCAGGGCATTTTATTGACTTATTGATCTGATAGTTATTCCACATTTTATATATATTCTCTGAGAATGATATGATTGGTACCTAAATTTGATAAATAAATAAAAATAAAATAAACAACAGGACAGGACAGTTTACATAATACCCCCTCCTCCTATTTTTTTTTTCTCCACAACAACCCTATGAGATAGGTTGGGCTGTGAGATAATGACTGCTTCCATAGCCAAGGGTGAACTATAATCTATAGTTATAATCTACAATCTAATCCTCTCTCCTGGTGTAGCACTTTCATTGGTATACCACATTGGTTCTACTAATATTAAGTAGGGCCATTGGTCAAACCTTAAACATCACCAACAAAAAGGAAATCATCTATAAATCATGGCACATCATTGATTGGGGGATGATTTTGACAGATAATTGAAAACCTATTGTCAAAATTAGCCAGCTTTACAACTACATTGACCAATAACTTTGCATAGATCTGGAGCTTTGAAAGTACACTAAGTCTCTAGGCAAAATCACCAATCAAAGCCTAGTACCTACCCAGGTCCAGTGGCACAGTAGATTTAAAAGTGTGGGACTTTACCATATTACTTATTATTCCTGATGTCTGTCAGACAATTGATCCACTGGTTCTGGAAAATGTGGATTTGAAAGAGCAGCTGATCCAAATTTTATCACGGTTCATCATCATCATCTGGACTGGACTGTGCCACCATTACAGACATTACTTGGCTTGACAATACAAGGAGTATCTTGACATATTTCCGAGAGATTTATCCGCACAGTTTCAGATTCAAAGGTCCCTCCCTGTGTCACAGAGTAAGAAATAACATAATAGCAACAATGTGAAGCAACTAGGCCACACACACAGACACAAGGGGTGTAAAGATTTCTCAATCTGAGAAATCTCTACTATAGACTTCATATTAGTTAAGGATTCATCATTCTGTAACAAAATCTTTGAAGAAAAATTATTTAGAAAACTCCATACTTGTAAAGAGCAGAAGAGATAAATATATTTTTGGGGGTATCAGTATTGCCATCAAGCATAATCCTAAACCCAGCAAACCCACCTAAGACAGCACATTTTGAACCATTTTCTTTGTCCATTGAAAGGTGGTAGTACCTTTACTATTACTAAACATGAAACTTTGTTAATGTTTGAAATGTTCTAAATTTAGAATTAGATAGAAGCCAGCTTTCCAGTTATTAAACTATTATGTTAATGACATAGCTGTTGCAATCTATTCAGTATGTACCTCATTCCTCTTTCCCCCCCACATGGGACATTCCTTCATATTTAGTGAGTTGTTAAAAAGTTGAACCAAAAGGTGCTGTGAAAACAAACCTGTGTAATTTATAATCTTTTACACTTTTCTTAATAGTAAATAATAGGTGCTTTTTTTACATGCATTTAAATATGCTTGAAAACAAATTGAGGGATGAAAATTGTTCCATTCAGAAATAAGTTACGTGAGACCGGGTTCCAACAACAACTCTTTTATTTCAACAAGTAATGCAATGGTAACGGAACAACAGCCCAAGCCACGGCAGCCGTTCTTATGGTGGCTTGGTCACAGCTAGTGGCCAATGACAGTACTTTAAGTGTTCCCGCCATTCCAGCGGGCCAATCGGATTGGTTCCTAAATAACCAATCTGAGAATGGCCTTCTCGGCCAATCAGTTTAAGGTATTTGGAGTCTACCAAGTTCNCCTAAATAACCAATCTGAGAATGGCCTTCTCGGCCAATCAGTTTAAGGTATTTGGAGTCTACCAAGTTCTATACACAACATTCTCCACCTTGAGATATACAGGAGGGGTTAAAAATAATCCAAATAAACTAATTACTCAGAGCAAATGCCACACTCCTCTTTACTGGATGTATCAAAAATACATTTATTTGAATTCATGTATTTTGCCTCCAATAGCTTTACTACAGTACCTTTAGAGATACCCAGGTTGCAATCTTGCTTTGTCATCTGAGTTTGAAAGCCTCCCAAGAGGTGACATGTGGCTGAGTTCTAGCAATTTTCTCTCAAAAAATTTATTGTTCACCTCTTAAGGAATCATTTGTTCACCCTCTTCTCAATAAACTATCCTGAACAACTTTTGTCCAGTTTTCAGCCTTCCCTTTTTAGGGAGGATTGTTGATAAGATGGTTGTGCTACAGCTTTAATTCAACCCTTTTCAGTCAGATTCCAGGCTTGGGTATGGGACTGGGACAGCACTTTTGATTGATCCCATCATAAGTGGGATTGGGATAGTGCATCCATTCTTGCTCTTCTTTCCTCTTCTTTGTCTCTTGGTGGTCTTCAGTACCATTGACTATGGCATCCTTCAGGACAGACTCAGAGAATTGAAGGTGTATGCTCTCCTTCCTCTGGAGTCAGTTTCAGTTAGTGTTGATCTGGAGCAAGAGGCCACCAGCTTAGCCCCTGCCTCAGTATCCTTTTTGCTCCTTTTAAACATCTATATGAAGCTGCAGGGTGAAATCAATTTTCACTATATATTTGATGAATTAAGAGATACTGTTTATATGCTGTCTTCTGGAGATTCTGGGCATCTTGATGG
This sequence comes from Laticauda laticaudata, assembly GCA_004320025.1. Taxonomy (NCBI): domain Eukaryota; kingdom Metazoa; phylum Chordata; class Lepidosauria; order Squamata; family Elapidae; genus Laticauda; species Laticauda laticaudata. The sequence continues at coordinate 39,945 of BHFT01032936.1, forward strand.
GAAACAACAGATTTCAAATGAACCCTGCCAAGACTGAATAGTTTAGGTTGTAGGGACTTCCTGGGATTTTAACCAGTGGTGGGATTCAAATTTTTTTATTACTGGTTCTATAGGTATGGCTTGGTGGGCATGGCTTGGTGGGCATGACAGGGGAAGGAAACTGCAAAATCTCCATTCCCTTCCCACTCCTGGGGGAAGGTTACTCCAAAATCCCATTCCCTCCCCACCCCACTAACTTGTTTTCTAGCTCCGTTCTCCTGTGCAGGGCAACAAAAGAAGACCCAGCTGATCAGCTAGGACTCAGGAGGCAGAGAATAGATGGGGGCAGGGCCAGTCAGAGGTGGTATTTGCCAGTTCTCCAAACTGTTCAAAATTTCCACTACCGGTTCTCCAGAACTGGTCAGAACCTGGTGAATATCACCTCTGACTTTAACATCTATAGTACTGGATGGGTTGACACTGCCACAGATGGACTTGGTGTCCAATCTGTAGAACCTTCTGGACTCAAGACTCCTGGTTGAAAAATAGGTGGCAGTGGCTAGGAGGGCCTTTGCACAATGTTATGTTGTGAACTTGTTGCATCCTTTCCTAAATTGAGAGGCCAGGTTCTCAGGTATTCATGTCCTAATCACCTCCTGAATGGACTACCCTAACACAGTTTACATGAGGCTGCTCTTTTAAAACATCCAGAAGGTACAATTGGTACAAAATGTGGCAGTGCAGTTCTCAGCTAGGGACTAGTTATCGGTTACTATACTGAACGCTCTTAAAAATTATGTTTCCTGAATTGAATTAGCATTGAATTGGTAGGTGTCATTTTATAAAAAAAGGCTAATATACCTGGCCTTGGGCTTTATTTTAGTTTTCAACCTTTATTTTAGTTTTCAATAATAATAAAGGTTGTCAACCTTTATTTTAGTTTTCAACCAGCAGCAAGCCATCAGTAAGGTGCGAATGAGAGTGACCTACTTAGCATACTGGTTGTGAGGATAAGCTAGATAACAATTATAAAGCACTTTCCCTATTAAAAATATCTTGGTCCAGCTACTTAATGGAGTTCTCTGCCAGCTGTGAGCTGCCTAAACCCTGCTGGGCTTGGATTAAAAATAATATCTCCTTGATATCACATGCATCCAAAGTGAATGCTGATCATTATACCGGAGACCAACAAGACCTATTTGTTCCAAAAGCTCCTTTTCATAGCTTTCACATCATAGTAGTTTAGGAATTGTACTAATTATGTGTGTGTTTGGTTGTTAGATTTATATCTTGCCTTTCATTTGGAAGCTTAAAGTGCTCCTTCCCTCCATTTTCCTTGCACAACCATCCTGTAGTTAGAGATTTTCTTTGCTCTGAGGATGGATTGGAAGGTGGGCTTTCCAAAACCAGTCCAGTACTTTAATTTTTACATTAAATTATGTGTCATCAAGTTGTTTTGGACTCCTAGTGTTCACATTCTAACCTGTTATTTTAGGGCTTCCAGCAGTGCAGTTGTCACCACTGTAAGTCCATCCACTTTGCTGTTGGTCCTTCTCTTCTTCTCTTTCATTTAATGGCAGAGGATGTGAATGGATTATTTGTGATCATTTTATTTACATCTCTGATATGATGTACGCTAATTTCCTTCCATTTTCCTTTCTTTGGTACTCTCCCACCTCTTCAAATTTGACCCCAATTAACCCCAATCTGTCTGAGAATCAGGTAGCATAATTAATGCTGCCTCCTTCTGAACTGTGTGTGGAAACATAAATGCAAGCCTGAACAATTCTTGGGGCTGGATAAGTAAGGAGCAAACTGAGCCCGCCAGCTGGTTGATTCAGCTAGAGCAAGTTCACCTGCAGGCCTGGGTGTTGGTTTACTCTTGCTGTAATCATTTTGAAAAAAAACATCCCCAGACAGAAGTAAATGATCTGGAGTAAGGGCATAGCCAAATTATGCAGTATGATTAAAAATAAACATTCAGTTTATCCTCCAAGCTACATTTTTTTTGCTTAGAAAAGTGACAAAACGCTTTGCTACAACATTTCTTATGTTTCTTTTTTTAATGTAACTCATCCTAAAGCTTATATTTGTGCAGAGAAGAGGATACTTGATCACATCCAATGTTTCCAAATCCAATGGATTCAGATGATTTTTATGAATGGTAATCAACAATCATAGAGTCTATCTGGAGCTCTATTAGCTTTTCCCAGAAAAGGCAACACGGAGTTGTTTGGAACTTGAAATGCAACTGGCCCAAACAAGTTATTTCTTGCTGTTGGATTTCACACTACCAGGGAGCCCTTGCTTACTGTGAAGGTACTATTGCATTTGTTATGTAAACACTTAACAAAGTCACTGTACCAGAACACAGCAATGATAATTTTAGTTTTTCTTTCAACATTTTAAAAATGTAGATCAAAAGAGGTTTTCACACCTCTGATTGCACAATCCGAATAGTTCATGGGCTAAAAATTCTTGCTGAAGTCCACCATGTGCAGAAACATTTGGGTGTGAAGTAACTGTTGATGAAGAAAAGGTATGCTGAGGAAATGTGGGTAGGTGGGTTAATAACTGGAATGGATCACAAGGACAAATATGAGCCACATGGGTTGAATAATGCAACATTAGAAAGCCAGTGTTCTGTATTTCTCACAGCAGCTAACTGAGTATATTTGAGATGCTCACAAACTTGTTTTGGAGAGTATTAGCTTAGTAATCATTTCTCAGCTATCACCGCTTAAGATATACTACTCATGATTCAAAGGATGGTAAACAACTGTCAATCTTAATAGCAGTTAGTAGCCTGGTTTACCATCAGTTTCTCCAGTCTCCCTTTGAAAAAAAAATCTAGAGTTGCTGCTATGTTTTACAATTTCTGAGGGGATAATCCTGTGATTATAACTATGCTGTGCAAGATTTTATATAATGTAATCATGACTTCTCTTATCCTCATTTGTTCCAAACTTAAGGAATGCCAATTTTACTTAAGGAATGCTATTTACTTGCTTCCTCCTTCCTTCTCCTTCTCCCATTTTTTCTGATTCTATAATATTCTTCATAAGGGGTGATGACCAAAGGTCAGTATAATACTTTAAGCATGTTCTCAACACAAATTTGTATAAATCTATTATCTATTTTTAATTCTCTTTCTGAAGATATCAAAAAAGTACCCGCATTTCTACATCAGTGGACAGCTTAATGAAGATTTCAATTTAGGCTCCAGCTGTTACAAAAAGGCAAACTTCTCAGCAGTTCTGCTGTCATTTTCCTTTCTAACGATTCCAGGCACGAAGTTTGCCCTTTGCACAGCCCCACACAGTGCATTAATATTTTCATTTACTGGCCATTGTGGCTCTAGGATCTCTTTCTTAATCACTGGCAATTTGGATCCCATTAATACAAATAACTAATACAAATGGCCAAAGAGGTTTTCCAAAGAAATACAAACAATATGGTTATCAAGATAGACTGTGCGTACTTTGAAAATGATTCAGAAGTGCTTTGAACTGTGAGAACCCAAGCTTTTTTCAGGTTTCATCATCAGCCTGAAAAAAAAAATACTGCTTCTTTAAGAGATGCATTAACTTTAATGCACAGATTCCTTGAAATAGTAGCATTCCCGTTCTCCCATTCAGTCTGAAAGAGGTTAGGCTTCTTTAATTGATAAAAGAGAGATATTATGCTTACCTGAGGTCTGGAACACATCTTCTGAATCATTCTACAGCAAGCTCAAAACAAATAATCCCAAGGTTGCCTAATTAGAGAAGAACAAGAACCAGTAGGAATCTGAGAATGCTAATGAACCCATTTAGATAAGCTACTAGAATTAAGTGTAATACCCATGCCTGGTCAGACTCACTCTGTTTAATGAAATGGGAGAATTACAGGGGGAAGAGAACAATCAGATAAAAGGGGGAGGAGACCGTAGGTGACTAATTGGCAAGAAAGAAACTTGCCCTAACTAATTAGATGGTAAAAAGAGATGGCAGGAGAATTGTACTCGAAAGATTCTGTTAATGTTGCTTTATAATAAAGTTAAAAATTCTCATAATGAGCCTTATAATAAAGAATTAGATTATCTTGTTATGTTTTCTTGTTTGGTTTATTTCTGATGATTTTGAGTGTTCCTCTAATGGCATGCTAGGTATCTCTTGTCCCAGAGCATCTCCCAAAGCACCTCAGTAAACCAAGGTGTACCCCAGTGTACCCCTCAGTACAGAGAGAGAGGCTTCATAGGAACTACATGATCCATGTTCAAAGCCACCTGCCATTTTAGGCAGTAATTAGGGTCTTGTTGAACCTCATGAGATCATGAGGAGAAATCCCAAGCTTTTTCAGAACATCCCCACCTCCAGGTCCATCAACCACTCGGGGCAGGTTGATTGGCCCCAACTTCTTGCCTGGAAGGCTGATACAATGAGATAAAAGCAGGGGTGGGATTCAAATTTCTGAACAACCGGTTCTGTGGGTGTGGCTTAGGTGGTGGGCGTGGCTTGGTGGTCATGTGACTGGGTAGACGTGGCTTGGTGGTCATGTTATTGGCTGGGTGTGGCCAACTCAATATCACTCACATCAAGACATGATCTCCTTGCCTGGCCTCTCATTACTATGGGGATGCTGCAATAGTCGTAAGTGTGAAAAATGGTCATAAGTCACTTTTTTCAGTGCCATTGTAACTTTGAATGATCACTCCACACAAGCAAAGTACCAGCAAAGGAGGGGAACAAAACTCCAGAGACGTTCCTGAGACAGGAAATCTAGTCCTGCCAAGAATGTAATAAGGGTTAATGGAGAGGCAGTTTCTGTAAGCAACACCAGAATGTTTCCTTCCTGCCTTCCTTACAGGATTAGGCCAGTAATTTCTTCTAACAACCGGTTCTTGAACTGCTAAGAATGTTAACAACTGGTTCTAGTGAATAGGTGCGAACTGGTAGAATCCCACCCCTGGATAAAAGGCAACAAGAGAGTGATCTGTCCATAGCTCAGACTGATGTTAATGTACTTCACTATCAGTATTTGTACACTGGTACAAAAAATAGATCTTTTTTATTTAGATCTAATTATATAATCTCTGGTATATGATACATTACCAGTGACTTGGGACAAGTCTATGGTTGCCATAGAGGCCATAAACTTCCAAATTGTCCCAGACTCAACTGAATGGCAAATTAAAATCCCCAAGCATCAGAGACCCTAGAGATACTATTAGCAGGCCAGCAGTGGAATTTAGCAGCTCTGGCAAGGATGACAATAGGCAATAGGACAGGAGTATACCAACAGCAATCCTAACTGTTCCCTTAAGACCCTATTCAAACAGAGGGCCTCATATCTGGTTATTTGTATAACAAACTCCTGAAAGCTTACAATGGCTCATGGATGACAACAATCCCTTCACCTCCCCTAGGCTTTCAGCTAGTGCAGAACCTGAAACTCAGGTGATCACATTTCTGAGAAGAGACTCACCCACTCTGTCCAACTAGGACTTGGTATGCTAGGTTGGCACATATCTCCAGGATAAGATCATGGATATGGTCAGGTTTGTTACACACTGACTTGGCATTCATTATCAATAGTTTGATCCAGGAGCACGAACAGAGGCCAGATTGATTTCTCTCTGCAGATCTGGTACACCTGAATGTGGCCTACCTCTGGTCTGGCCTCTGCTATACCTCCTTCTGCCCATCATTGGCAACATAGTCCTACCTGTACCTTCAGGCAGGGGTGGAATTCAATTTTTTTAAGAACTGGTTCTGTGGGTGTGGCTTAGTTGGTAGGTGTGACTGGGCAGTCATGTGACTGGGTGGGTGTGGCCAATTCAATGTCACTCACATCAAGGAGCGCTTCTCCTCACATGGCTTCTCGTGACTGTGGGGATACTGCAATGGTCGTAAGTGTGAAAAATGGTCATGTCACTTTTTTTAATGCCATTGTAATTTTGAATGGTCACTAAATGAACTGTTGTAAGTCTAGGATTATCTGTACAAAATACAAAAAGCTTCTTTGCTTGCAGAAAGCTGCCCTAAATACCAATCATTAGATTAAAAATACCTGCAAGCCAGAGTTACAAATCAGGCAGGGTGTCAGAGCACCTTGAGGAATTAAAATAGTTAAAATGCAATAATAACTATCAGCAGCCAACTCTTGCTCATAAAGTGAAACCCTTTAGCAAAGAGGTCATTTAAGCTCTCCAGAAAGAGCACACCCAGGAAAAGTAATCCTTAGAACCATTTGCACCACTTAAAGATACCAACTGGTCTCACTCACCTCACAAAATATCCTAAGGAAATCATCCAGATTTAAGGAAAGGTCACATGCCCCCCAGAAAGGCAGTAAAAAAAATAGTGCCAAGTTTGAATCCTGCCTCTTGGAAGTACACCCCAAAAGGACAATGCCAGATACCACTAAAGCAGTGAAGGAAGACCCCCTCCCCAGACAACAAAATATATCACGAGGCAGGAAAAAATTCAAATGCAATACAAATAATTGAATCACAACAGTAGCTGTTGCTTGTTAAACCAATTACCAGAACAAATAGACACAGAAAGTAGCCAGATTATTTTCAGGAACAGAGATTAACCTTTTTCCTTTCAAACAAAGCTGAATAGGAAAAATTATCCCATCAATAAACACAGGATTAAATGTCACCAAGGACAGAATTAAACTTCACCAAAAATCAGTTTTAGACTAAAACTCAGAAAGGATTTGTAAACTCACATTTGAATGTTAATCTTGCTAGCTAACCAAGAAGCCTTGCTGAATGCCACTCATCTTGGTTCCTTGTCATTAAAAGCTCCTTTCTGGTTCTTCAATTATTTCTTCAAAGTGCTGATTGTTGTATGTGGCTGGAAGTATATCCAGGGGAGCATCTCCTCCCAACAGCAGTGTAAAAAGCTTAAAATAACCCTTCCCCTTTAAGAAAGTAAAAAAAATAACCTCCTTTGGAGACAGTAAGTCTAGGCATACTGCCAAGAATGTAATGAGGGTGGAAAAACAAAATGAGATTTCTTCTAACTACTGGTTCTCCAAACTGTTTGGAAAGTTAACAAGGGGTTCTATAGAACCGGTCAGATCTGATAGAATCCCACCCCTGCCTTCTGGACTCTAGGTCCATCTTCCCCCATAGCCCTATGTCTGTGTTGCTATATGTCTTCTGCCCTCTGTGGCCATCCCTTGTCTCTGTAGTATCTATAGCAGGGGTATCAAACTCGTGGCATCACGGCAGCATCACGTGATGTATCATGATTCCCCTCCTTCGCTAAACTGGGCATGGACATGCCCAGAATGTGATGCATCTGGCCAGTGGGCTGCAAGTTTTACAGCCTTGGTCTATAGCCTTCAATCTCCATACAATGTGTACCCCAAGCCTTGAAACTGCCATAAGGATTTTTACAGCTTCCATGGTTGCCAAGGCCCCTGCCACAAACTTTGTGGTCTCTAAGATTCCCATCATGACCTCTGTGACTCTGCAGATTCAAGCCTCTATGCTGTCCTACTTCATGGTGGAACAAGGGGCTATTAAAGTCATTGCTGACCTCCTAGCTCGCCCTCAATATCTTATGGGTAATTAACCAACCTGGACCCCTCCCTCAACAAAACACAAAATTACAAAAACATACAAAGGCACAGGAAAAAAATGCAAAGAATTCACAGTCCAACCATGTCTCCATTAATAAACAGCCATTCTGGTCGCCATTTTGACCAGGTTAAATTCTCACTTTGAGGAAGCCTCTTACACACACACTAACTCATTCCCAGAAAGGTTCAACCCTCAGCAATCTGAAACTTTAGCTATCACGTAAAGTTAATATTCATAAGATTCCAATATTCAGAGAAAGAAATGTAGCCCTGAATGACTGCTTAGGGTAAATCCTATATGCTGTATTTTTCCAAGCTTATGTCCTTTAGATGGGCTGAGAATTCTGGGATTTAGAATCCCAATATGGGGACTGATTGTTTAAGCCAGACATCATGTGTGAAAAATAGCTCGTGTCATAGTAAAGGAATAAACATGTCTAAGTGTCTAAAGGAACAAATCTTGATGGTCAAAATTTTACAAAAACTCTGCAAAGTTTTTTACCTGTTTATCACCTACAGAGACAGAATCAAGCAAAGGAAAAAAAACCCACATTCATAAGAGCAACAAAACAATATGGTCAAAAGGAGAGAACAAGAAATGCTTCATGATTTATTGCAAAACAGTAAATGTTGGGAAATGGCAAATGTTTTGATTTCTCAGGTTGAGTGAAATGTTTGAAGGCAGAGTGAATCTCAAAAGGATTTATGGCTAAGTCTTAACTTGTAAGCAGGATTTCTGTTTTGTTTGGGATTTGCCTTTGTTGGCACAGGCTTAATGTACTTTAAAAATTAACATTAATTGACAGTAGATATGCCATAGCCTACAAAATATGTCATCTAACATAAAATTGTTGGTACTAGTGTACATCTGACATGCAAACAAAGTGTAAATAAAAGACCAAGATCTGAGCCCTGACCATTCAGCAAGTCTGTAACTGGCATTTTACCTCCAAAATGCAAATTGTAAAATTTCAGTATTTTCTTTTATCTTTGATCTGCTAGTTCAAGCATAAAAGTGAAGATGTAGCTGCTGTGCATTGTGAGTCATGTTTATGCATCCAGCTATTAAAAGACAGAATTTTAATGTGGATGATCCAATTGACATAGCATTACCTATTGACTGTTTTTCACATTAGCAGCTAGTTTGCCTCCTTATTGAAGGAGTTTATTGGAATGCATATGGGACCAAGCCCTGTTCACATCCCTATTTAGGAGGGAAACAGCTTGGCAGAACAAAAAAATGCACAGATGCCACAATCTTGGACATATTTCTTACTAAATATAATCTTTCTCTTTTGTTAAGCAGCCTGCTGAACTGAACTGGAATTGGTGACTGGAGAAGGCAACATTGACTGTTGGAACAAGGCTTCTTCCGGTGTTCTCCCAGAAATATGACCTAACCCAAAAGTAAGTCCTAGCTTGATTTTTATACATGTACCCAATATAAGCCTTACCCCCCAAATAAGCCCTAATTAAGACCCATCCACTTCAGGGTGCACAGGTAAAAATTAAGCTAAGGTAGGAATGGGGGGTGGAGTTGCCTAACTACTTCCCTTCAGACAGTTGAAGCCAGGGCTTACACACTCTGACACTTGCCTTGCTGGCCCATTTCTTCTTCAGCCAACAAGGCCAGCAATACTTTCCTGAAGGTCTCTTCAGCCGATAACAGAGCTCCGGATTGATCCAGAACTCTGTTATGGGTTGCAGAGGTCTTCAGGAAAGCCTTGCTGGCCTTGCCCCCACAGAAGAAATTCCTGAAGGCCTCAAGCAGTGAAAAGGAGGCCAGGGGTTACACTCACAAGTGAGATGAGTCAGTGGACAATATCTCCCAAAAATAAGACCTGCTGCCTTTTTTATGGCAAAAATATATAAGGCAGGGTCTTATTTTTGGGGAAACACAGTTTTTGGGTGAATGTCTTGTTTCAGTTGGCATAAGATCCCATAATTCTATTATTTGTAGCATGTGTTGCATTGGCCAAATGCCCAATTCCTCCATTTTTTAAACTCCATTTCTGGATGCTGGAAGTTTCTGCTGCCATTTTTTGCTTTTAGGTCCTGCTTGTAGAAAGTACATGCAGGCCATTTTTCCTGCTACAAAGTAGACCTGGAAAATAAGAAATGCTTATAGTCCCCCCTGCCCCTCAATGAAGCAAAATAATTCATCCAGAACTTCAGAATGAGCGGGACTAGAGAATCTTGAAATATGGGTTGGGCACAAGAGTAGGATTTACAGTATAATTTGTTCCGTCCGGAAAAACGCGAGGTAGACCGGGTTCCAACAACAAAGTCTTTATTAACTACAGCAGTTGAGAAAACAGAACATTGGCTCAAGCCGCGGCAGCCTTTCCCTTTTTTATAGGATTTGCCTGCCGGCTTGTAGGCAATGACAGGTATTTAGTTTGCCGCCTTTTGAAGCAGTCTTCGTGGATTGGTTCCTATTGAACCTAAATCCCCAATTTAGTTTTTTAAGCCAATCAGAAACCTGTATTAAGGAGTCTACTATTTTTATATACAGAACACCCCTCCCCTCTTTGGTTAGTCCTACATGGTGATTCATGTCCGCGCAGGTAAGGTGGGGCTTTCTTTTGACTCGATGACTTGCGTGGTTCATTTCTGCTGAAGACTTCGACTGGTCAAGATGGGGTTGCTGCCTTCTCCCAGTCCTTCTCCATGGAATCGCCTGGAAGGGTGAGTCAGCCATTTTTACTGCTCCTGAGTTTCTTAGGCTCGGCGGTTTGGCCGCTCCCTCTCTGTTTCCTCCGGGCTAGGCGATGCTGGCTGGCTGGCCCCTTCAGAGTGTGACTCCATTCTCGCAATTTTCCTTCTTTTAACCTTGATAAGTCTCTTTTTTGCTCTTTTTTGTTTGTTATCATATTCTGTGTTTAATTTAAACGGTTTTCTTTGTTTATTTTCTCCTCGTATTCCCCCCCTCTTTGGTTTGTTTTCATTGTTTTTTAAATATTTTGTGGTTGTGTGTTTGTACTTCTTTCTATGTTTCGGGACCGAGCCTGGTCTATTGTGCCGCTTCCATTCCCCCTGCCGTCGTCCTATGGTTAGTCGGTAGGACCGGGGGCCTGTAAATTTGTGTTTAATTCGTACCTGGAAGCCATAATGGGTCCCCGGTAAAACTTTCTTGCATAGACTTAGGTCGCATTTCAAATGTCTGAAACGGTGGAGGAGTTGGGGGGGGGGGGTTTCTGGCATATAGTTTGGGTGCACATCTGTCTAATTGCGACATCAGTTTTCTTCCCATTAGTAATCCGCAGGCTTTTGTTTGTTAATAGTGCCCGTGTAAGATGCTGGAGGTGACGTAGGCGATTTATTTTATCTTGGCATCCCAATGTCCATTTTTTTCTAGCCTTCTGGTAAACCTGACACATTCTCTCTGCCCTACCGTTTGCCAGCCAGGGGCGGCGCGGTTAGGGTATGTCTAAATACCTAGGGAGGCTAGGTATTGTTCTAGAATTGATACTCATTAATTGTGGCCCGTTGTCGGACACTAGGAAGTCCAGCAGGCCATGGGTTCGAAGGTTTTTCAAGTTGTTTAATAACGGTTTCAGTTGTCGTATGAATGGCATAATTTTAACCTCCAGCCAATTTTGAGTATGCAATCTACGACAAAATTAGGAAAGTAATGCCCCTTAGTAGGAACCCGCAAAGTCAATGTGAATTCGTGACAGGGGCCTCGGCGGGGTTTCCAGTTCCCTAAGGGCGTGCTTTTTTGGTGGGAAAGGTCTGGTTCTTTGCATTTGTTTGCAAGAATTTACCCAGTATTTCGAATGTCCCTTGTCTATACACCCGGCCACCAGACATAGCTTCTTTAGCTAAGGCTTTTTGATTTTAACAAATTTCCAGGGTGGCTTCATGGAAGCATACCCAGTAACCTTAGTTTGTAATTTGAGAAGGGATAATGACGCAATCACCCACAAGCAACAAACCCTTTTGAATCGAGAGTTTCGTTTGTCCTGGTCCAGAAAGGTTCTTAAAGTTCTCAGTTTTTTTGGATTTTCCGACCACCTTTACCTACCCAGCTTCCAGTATACGGGCAGTCAATGGGTCCCTTGCAGTGGCTCTGGCTACATCATTTGCAGATATGGGTAGATCGGGCATGTTTCTAATCTGCAAGGTGTTCATCACGTCGGTGGCCGGGGTCTTGCCTCTATATTCGTAATGGTGCCTTGACTCAATCGCATCTGCATGGGAAAATTTGTTTTCCCGCCGATGTTAAAGTAAAGAAAGTAGGTCCGCTGCTGAGGAATTCTGACCATCTATCCATATCGTGGGACAAAATGTTCCGGTGTCGGCTTGTTTCCCGCCAAAAAATTCCTAGCAGCGTTTTATGGTCCGTTATACTATAAAAAATGTTCTTCCATATAGATATTCGTGGAAGTGTTTCACTGCCGGCGACCGTTGCCACGGGCTTCCTGTCAATTGCCTATAATTATGTCGGTTTTATCAGACAGAGTCTTTGAATAGTATGCGATTGGTAGGCCTCTCTCCCATCTGGAAATTGGTGGCTCAGGAATGGCACCTGACTCCAACGGTGAGGCGTCGCAGGTCACCGTCAATGGAAGTGTTACTAAACTGGATAAGAACGTGTTTGATGTAATAAGTTTTTTATTTTTTGGAAGGCTTTCTTTTCCTCTTATGACCCCAAGTCCAAATTGTAATTTTTTATTCCAGTAATCAGTGTAATAGTTCCGCTATTGTGCCTTGTGGGGTTAGGACACGTTAAAAAAATACTTATTAGTCCTAAATAATGCCTGCATTCAGTTTTGTTCTTGGTTCTGGTGCGTCTTTAATAACTTTGACTTTCTTTGTCAGTAAGGGTGTATATCCTCTCCAACTCTATTAAGTAGCCCAGGAATTCGACGCAATCAAGTCATTAAACATTTTTCTTTTTTACTTTTAGGCCAGATTCGTTTCGTCGTTGTCGTGTTCATCTGTTTCATTTTGGACCGCCGATTTTGTTTTGCATGCTTCAGCGGCCTGTGGCTTTTTCTGCAATGGGCTTTCGGCTACGGTTATATTGGGTTTGTTTAGCAGCTTGCTCTGTACATTAGAAGTCTCATTAAACCCAGGTAATTACTCCGAACACCGCTCGCTTCATCTAAATTTAGAATTTGCACGCTCCCCCTATTTGTCGAGAGGGCTTGCCACAAAATCAGCGATGGTTCGCCTTCTTTCTGGTTCTCTTCGTAAATTCGTGCACTTGATAAGGTTTGACACACACCGTGCGTAGTGAGCTTTAGTATCTTTGGAGTTCTGGCCAAGTCAATTGTTTCACCATCTCAGGGCTTCGCAAAGCCTTGGCCATTTGAAGATGGGTGGTGGGCCCGCAGTATGTCAAGAAAACAGCTTCTCTTATGCTGGTCTGAGATCTCTCCCAATCTCGTTACTTATCCAAATACATCTGGAAACGGTTATAGTAGGATTCCACCCAATCCTCTTCATTGGATTGAAGGGTGCGGGCCGGCGTTATTACTAGCCCATGTTTTCGTCTAGTTTTTCTTTGTCGCCGCGTGCCTCGTCCTCAGCGTTTAGGAATAATCCCATCCTCGTTCGCCAGTGTTCCGTCCGGAAAAACGCAAAAGTAGACCGGTTCAACAACAAAGTCTTTATTAACTACAGCAGTTGAGAAAATGGAGCAATTGGCTCAAGCCGCGGCAGACTTTTTATAGGATTTGCCTGCCGGGCTTGTGAGCCAATGACGGTATTTTAGTTTTGCGGCCTTTTGAGCAGCTTCGTGATTGGTTCCTATTGAACCAATCCCCATTTAAGGTTTTTAGCCAATCAGAAAACCTGTATTAGGAGTCTTGAACCAATCCCCATTTAGGTTTTTTAGCCAATCAGAAACCTGTATTAGGAGTCTACTATTTTATATACAGAACAGAACAGAAAGTACATGCAGGCCATTTTTCCTGCTACAAAGTAGACCTGGAAAATAAGAAATGCTTTTGGTCCCCCCTGCCCCTCAATGAAACAAAATAATTCATCCAGAACTTCAGAATGAGCGGGACTAGAGAATCTTGAAATATGGGTTGGGCAGAAGAGTAGGATTTACAGTATAATTTAAGTTCAATTTACAATCAGTCCCAACTGAACATTCAGCCTCTTTCTAAATGGCTCTCTCCAGATGTATGGATAGTGACTCCCAGAATTGTTATGGTCTTTGGTATATTGAGAGGGAAACATGTTAGGAAACAATGCTAACATGATTGATTTAAGTAAAGTTCTAGCCAAATGACTTTAGGATAGGTTCATGCTTTCATATGTGACAATTTACAACTCAGATAGCTTTGCTGGGAAATATGTTAAACCATTTACAAGATTTGTGAATGCATGTAAATTGCAAACACTCAATTTTTCAAATTGTATCTTTTAGGGTCTTTGTTATAAACCACCTAGAATACTTCAGGTATTAGGTGGTTTACAAAAAAAAAGTTATTTATATTTTGACTTTTTGTGTGTACATGTAAAGTGATTCTAAGTGAAGTGATTTGCTTCAAAAACCATTATGAACACAACTAGAAAGTTATTATATGACCTTTTTGATATTTGTCAGGGGCATAGTTTATGACTTTAAGATGAGACTAATTGATCAATATTCTTTCTCATATTTAGTTAACACCTGCTTTAAAATGGCAGGGTGTCCACTTTTCATGCTGTAGATGTAATATAATTGGAAGAAATATTCACATTATTGTTAAAATGAATTTGGGAAGATAAATCAAGTTTAATAAAGTTAATCCCATGTTGAAATGTATGCCAAAACCTGGAATGTATTTGATTTATGATGCATTTTAAAATTATTTAACTTGGAGAATAGTTAACAAGATCATTTTGCATGGTTGGAAAAAAATTCACACAGGATTAAATGTCCTGGATTGAAAAAAATGTATTCAGTTTTAGCCTTGAATTGGTTCTCAACTGAAGTAACAGAAAGACTGATCAATGTGATATTGTGTGGCCATTGTTTAAAAACAGAGCCAATTTTACAGATTGTTTCTTTTAGCCCAAATTAAGAGGTGTTCTTTTGCACAATCCTACAAAATATTTTATGGTATTGTGTCCAGGCTGCTTGACTGTAAGTATAAATTCTTAACTTCCAGCTCTACTCTGAAGAGATGAATTCCTGAACATTCCTTTTATTTTGTTTTTAATTATGTTTTCAAATAGCAGTACATTAAACACTATATTTCCATTCTCACAAATGCTGTATTCTTCAGTTCTGCCACCTCATTCAATACGATATACGGTTTTACCCACCTAGAAAATAATATCAGATTGGAAAAGAGGTGGATTAATTTTTGACTTGCTTGATCTACTGTTGATGAGGTCTCTATAAACTACCAACCTGAACATGGAGCAAAAGATGGATAGATAGAATTGATAGCAGAGCTGAATGGAAGTTCTTTCATGCAAAAAAAGAAAAGAATTAAAAAACCCATTCCTGTATACAGATTTTTTTTTTCAATTTCAGGAAAATGTTTTAGAAAAAGGATTAATTTTATTGCTTGTAGTGTCAAATGAATGTCAGAAATCCTTTCTGATCTGCTATAAATTACTCCCCGAACAATCAGAAGATCCTGAGTAATGTGACAGAGAATAATTGGAATTTGCTTACACACAAGTTTCCAACAGCAGTAGTTTCCTTAATCTTATGGAAGAGGCTGACCTGTTTCTATTCTATCATCTTAATTGAGGCTTAATGTGGTACCACAGCCTATTTGAAATACAGCTGACCTAAGCCAGCCATTGCAGGAAGAATTACTGCACCAAAATAATCAGATATTGCTGCATACAAGCAGCATCCTGGTTCTTTCCTGTGCATACAAGCAGTATCCTGTATCCTGGGTCAATCCAGGGTCTTTTACAATGCCATGCATTTACATGCGGTAGTCCTGCCTAATCCCTTGTCTTCTGATTTATTGTTATTGAACAGGGTTATCCTAAGGGACTTCTGCCCAGCTTTATAAACTATTGTCCAGTATCCTGTGTACTCTAATACCAATTGACATTTATTTTCTCTTATGGATGCAAAATTGTATTCCTCCCTGCAGTGCAGACATGGAGGTTTTATCCAGATGGTCAGGAAGCACAGATTCAAACTATCAGTATGGATATAGGGAGAAAAAGAACAGAAACAATGTGTTTGTGATATGAGCTTCACTGATTTCTGTTTTCCTATTAATGGGAAACAAGCACTCCAACCCTTATTAATAAAAAGATCTTTCAGGCCAAGGCTTTGTTTCTGTGCCAATGGAGCTAGTATTCATCGGATTAGCTGGTTGCTGTTGCTGCATACTCCTAACTTCATTACTTTCTAAATCCTTACTCTTTCTCACAGAAACCTCACTAGTCTCACTCGTACTGATCACACTATGTTTCAATGCTGGTTTTTTTGTGCTGCAACCAGGCACTTCTGCCAGCCTGTTGGGGTTGTCATTTGAACCCTGAGTGCAAATGGCTCTGCTCTTTCTCTTATGAAGGCCAAGGGGAGGAGAGGGAGGGGGGAGGGCAGGCTTCACTCTTACAAATTTGGTGAGGATGATCTTTCATGAAGCAAGTACAGATGGCCGGAGAAGGAATGAAAGGTGTCCAAGATTATAGGGAGGAATAGATAAAGGAAACTAATGAGGATCAAAAAACATAAAAATAAAAATCTAATTTAAAGTTTAGCCAAAATGAATTTTGTATTATTTCCTTTCTTTAGTAAGCAGTAAAAAAGAATGAATGAGGGACAGATGATACTTTTAAAATGTCATAAGTATCTCTTCTTGAAACTATTGTGGAGTTGCAGAAGAACTTTCATACATGTTGTCCAACCAATAATATCATCATCAACATCATCATTTTCAATCATTAGCATCATCATCAGTCCTTACCGGAGATACAAACCACAGATTCTTATTTGTGTTGCCACAATTCCTCCTATATGCTCTGCTAGTTTCCAAATTTATTTATTAATATTTAAAATCTCTCTAATAATCTCAACAGTCTAACCACAAAGCCATCCTTGGTTCCCCAAAGCACCAAAACACATAGGATCATGAAAAGAGAATGAAAGATCCTTGAAGAGAACTCATTAGGGTAGGGATCCAATTCAGAGCATCTACAATAAATAGATATCCAGCCAGTGCCTGAGCCTATCTAGATATGAGGAGGGCTCCCATTTTCATGGGTAATTTGTTAAGAGGCCGATTCCACCACCACCCCAATATTCACTATAAAAATATAACCAGGGAGTTAGTTTGTCAAATAAAGATGGCACTTGGGAAATAGCAGGGCACCAGTTGGAAAATGGCATGTAAGACAGAATATAAAATGTGGACATCTAAGTAGCAGAATAAGTAATTGAAGCATAATTTCTGGAGAAGGGAAGACATAAAATCATCAAATGAAGTCTATTATCTCATTTCAGAAAAAAGGGAACATAAAGGGCTGTTTTTCTTGACTGATCATGGATTTTTGTTCCAGGCACAGCTTACCTTTAACATTTTCAGCTTTTGCATACCTATTTCAGCTTTGATCTGTATAGAACCAAAGTTGAGCAGCTACATGTTTTTCTAATAACCTTAATCCTAAGAAAATCATGTTGCAGAGCAAAAAGCAAAAATGCAATTTAAAAGGCAGAATAATGAATGTCGGGCATACCCCTTTTGGATAATAGCTAACCAAAGAAAAAGTCAAGTAAAGTAGAAGCAAAAGAACCAAGAGATGTAGGAGGAAAGGAAGGGTAGTCTGTAACTGAACTTGACTTGATACACAGAAATACTTAGCACAATAACAGAAGTTATAAAAGAATGCGCTAGGAACAGATGGAGTTAGCTAATCAAACTCAAACTAATTTTTTTAGAATTGGAGATAGACAAATATATCAGTTTTGTTTTGATGATTTTCTTATTTTTTTTTCAAAAATTATTCATTTGAACTTGTTTCCACTTCACTTTGCATTTTAATAAATTATATATCTGAAAATTCTTCTGTGTTTTGTTTAAAATATGCAGCACTGTATGTATTTTTGCTTAATAGACACAATTCTAGAAGCAACACTAGCTGGTGGACATGCATTTTTCTAGATGTAGCTTTCAGGGATTTGCTCATTTTGGTATACATACTCAATCTCCTAATGTATACATTTAATAAGACATCTTGATTGGAGAACTACATCACAAAACTTAGATAATTGCAGATAACACCATCTTTAAAATATGAACAAATAAATTTTCCCCAAACTTTATATGGAATTTGGTAGAAAATCACTTGCTTATGCTTGCTTTGGTAACCAAAATATCATTGTCGTCATCATCATCATTATCATCATCATCATATCTACCACATACAATGAGTGTCCAAAGGATGGTTTATTTCCTGTGTTGTTTGAAATGAGGATGCTTCACAATGGAGGTTTAGATTAGCTATTATAAATGACTCTGGGGTGTTACTTAATCATAAGAAATTTTTTAATAATTCTTGAGTATGATTACAGTTTCCAATCTTTGCATACTGCAAAGGAGTACCTACTTTTACAGGACATAAACAGACAAAGTTACTAAGGTGATGCTAAGATATATGTTAATTACATACTTCCTAGGTAGCCTTCCATCATAGTTCTTGACAGAACAAAGTCTGCCCACCTGCAATCATGGAACACCATCTAGTGATGATTGTCCTCTGGTAGAAAAGTTCAATACTTAACCACTGTGCTATTCTTCTGTCTTCTTATGACCTTATTTGACTTCCATGTCTGTCATGTTTTTGTCATACTAACTGCCACTGTGCTTTAGTAGCAAACTATTGTTAACTATTTGAGGATCAAAAAGTAACATAAAAATGAAAATAGTATTACTGAAATAAATGCATGTACTACAGAATGTTCTACTCATCTGCCTTATTATATTCTTTTTCTTATACAGCATTCCTGGAGGAGAAATGATTTTCCTCCTTAGCTGAATGAGATCATTTTTCAGGACATCATAGGGACTGAAGTTATCTAATCCTGAAGTTGGATTTTTTTTCAACCGAAAGGTTTTCCCCAAAAACATATTAATTGTTCCAGATATCACAAGTTAATAAAATATAATTGGCAGATGTTGACATTTTTAATTTTGATATCTCATAATTACATTTCTGCAAGGTTTTCTAAATCCCAACAGGTTTCAGCATTCTTGCATTCTCTGACATTTTGATAGACTAACAGAAGATGAGTACAACTTCAGTCATATGATTTTCACACATTTTAATTTTAAATTCTATTAATTTTTAATTTAATGTTGAGAGACATGGATGTATTTCAATCTGGAGCTATTGTAATGCCAACTCTTATTTACTCAATCCCCTGTATATGCAGGAAATCCACTATGATTTAGTTGCAATAGTATCAAAACTCTAGACATTATATTCAACCTTTATGGAAAGTTTTGCCATTCTTCACAAATGTTATGCAATACTCCCAAAGAAAACCAGAGCTAAGAAATTACAAGGGGATGATCATAAAGAGGTTTTCCGGTGCTCTCTGATTTTCTTTGACCCCAACAGTACTGAAATTGTCATATGGAGAAGAACCAGAGAAGCCCAGAAGGCTTGTTAATTCTTCAGTATCTCAAGAGGAAGTCACTAATTAATAGTAGAGGCCACGGCAAGCCAGTAGGTGGCAGGATAGACCTTTGAGTGAAATTGTCATTGTTCGACCTCCAGGGAGACCAAAAGGCAGTACCACATTTAAAAAAAGAACAAGTCCCCCAAACATTTCCACTAAGTTGTTTAATTACTGCTGTTTTTACTTGCATACATATATACTGCTGAATGTGCTACTTTCTTCATATCACATTTTGCCAAACATGTTCATGGATAGTCTGCCTCTTTAGGCTGCAAGAATCTGGATGACCACAAGATGGTAGCCATAAGAGTTTTTGCTGCCATCTGGTGGTCATCTGGATTTTGCAACCCAGAAGTAGTTCCGGTAGCTGTGGACATCCTTCTAATGTGACTCTTTGCTTGCCTCTTAATTGTCAGTGAGAGAAGGGGGAATTATTTTAAACCAAGGATTAACACAGAGGAAAGATTACTAAAGGGCAAAGCTCATATTGAGAAAAGTTTGATTAACATTCTATTTTCCAGACAGTAGCATTTGAAGGAAAATACTAACTTGGAGAAGATTTTCAGCAAGGAAACAGCATGAGGACAGACCAAATACTCTGATATTGCATTCCCTATCAAGGTCAGGGTCTCCCTATTGCTTTATAAAAAGAAAGTTAGCAAATCCTAACTATATTTTAAAAGGACACTTATAACAAAATCTACACTGACTTTAAGAACAGTCGTAAATTTGATGCTTGTGTTTTTCCCTTCATTCCCTCCAATTGTCCTCCCTTCACTCTGCCAAGAGTGTTTGAAAGGGTAGGGGGTGGAATTTTTTTTTTTAAAAACAACCCAGATGGCATGGCTTCAATTGTATGGCCACAGCTGTCATCTTGACTTTTTTGACCAGCCCTGGGGACACTCCCTGCCTGTTTCTGGTCCTTTTCGTGCTCATAATTATGGTCCTTTAGCAATCTGAAGAAGCCTCCATATGCAGTTCCTGCCTTTTTGCCCTTTTCCAGCTGACTGTTTCCCCAGGCATTTGTCTTCTTGTCTTGCAATAGCTCCAGGCCTTAATCTTGCCTCCCTTACTATGGTTGTAACTGCCCCACTGCTGTTGGATCCCATTTTTAAGAGGTTGCGGGAGATTAAAATCAGAAGGCTTTAGATTGTGGATGTTATTAAAATCTCATCCTACCTTTTCTCTTGTGTTTCAAGAGCTGAATTTTTAAAAACACTTTCTTATTTTTTTTTTCAAAACAAAGGTGCATATTCAAAAAAAGATAATTAAAATGTAGTTTTAATAGGAATTGCCCCATACCAAGGATTAACCTGGAAAAGGAAACACATCAAAGACCAAAGCCTTAGTCCAATTGTATGCCTAAGGTTTCCCAAAATAGGTGGCTGGCCTAACATGTTTTACCCTTCATTCCAAATTTCCTTCCTTCCTGACATGTGTGTGTGTGTGTGTGTGTGTGAGAGAGAGAGAGAGAGAGAGAGAGAGAGGAATTATTTGCAGAAAAATTTTAGCAGTCCTGGCATCTGATCTCAAAACTCTTTTCTTTGGGATTAGCTGCTGGAAAATGCATGAACGGATGATGGCCTTGGCTGGCAATTGTTTTAGTCTGAGAAAAATAAAAACAGTCCCAGTTTTTATTTCTCACACTTGCAGCCAGACATCACATCATCAAACAGCTATGAAATCCATATGGAACTCAATATACTTCCCTGCACTTTGGACTAACTTTTGCACCAACTTTTTTTCTGCTGGAATCTGGGGTATATAACACATACATGTTTTAAAGATGAATCAATGGTTCTGAATGGTCAAGGATCTTCTTCCTTCAAATTGCTAAAAATCTCTGTTCTGCAAAATGTAATTAAAAAAGCTTCAGCCATCAGGAGAAATCATGCTAGTAAAGCCAGATAGGGACAGTCAAAGATATCTAGCAGGCACCAAAACTTGGAAAAGATACTGAAACATTTTTCCATCATCCAGGAAAAGACAGAACACAGACTCCGAAGAAGTTAAACTTCAAAATCAAGAGTCTATACTGTCTATGGTGAAGTTTCATTTCCATTTGAGATTAGTGTACTCTAGCCTTCTGGGCAGGAATGAATGCCTGTTTTATTGGTATATGATGGAGGGACCAGAGTGCTAAAGCAGCTAAGCAGAGACTGAGTTTTGAAACAGGCATGCATATCAGAAATGAAGTCTTTTATAGGAATCCCCAGCTCCTCATGTTTATGCGTGCTTTATTAGTCAGTGATGTAGAGCCACTGGGACTGTACTTTAGCATGTACAGATGGGATATTTTAAAATCTCTCAGCATGACAGCTTTTTTCTATCTTTATCTTGAGTTTTTCTCAGTAACAGCTGTGACTGAGAAAAAGGAAAGGGTGTCCATTCATAGCTGGAGAAAAAGCCTTTTCCTGCTCCAGATGCTATAAACTGCTGACACAGCATGCTGATAATGTGGGTATCTACCTGCATGGATGGATCTTTCAGAATCTGAGATCTAAATATCTTCTTGCTTGTGTGCTATGGAAAGTATGGAGTCCTACAGATATTTGTCATCAGCTATCTTTATCATGTTGAAGTGCTGCCTTTTCCTTCTGCTTAAAAGTTCCACTCTTTCTTTAAATGTATGTATGTACAGGAAAAATAAAAGTTACAGTAGGGCCCATGATAATATAAAGAAGCCTCCCATGAGGATTTTGTACTGCCCTCAAATTAACTAAAATGTTCTAGAAACTTCTAGAGTGTTTTAGTGTATGCTCCTTCCAGCTTCCTATCTTTTGATATTATGAAAGGAAATGCTTATAGCTAATTTGAGATAACTCTTCAATTCACTTGCCTGCTTTTCCTTCTGTCCTCCACGCTAGGTGGCTTCAAGTTTTTGAACCAGTCCCTTAGCAAATAAAACATTTATAGGGTTACAGTTTGGGTCAGGCCCAAAGATGCTTTTTCAGGAGGCAACTGGACTTTCTTATTTTTTTCTTTTGAAGATGCTTCACTTCTCATCCAAGAAGCTTCTTCAGCTCTGACATGATAGTGGGGAATGGAAGGATTTATACTGCCTACAGCTGGTAATTTGCATCCTTTTATTTGGATTAGGGTAAATACTGTACAGGTAGTCCTCAACTTACAGCCACAATTGAGCTCAACATTTATGTTGCTGAGTGAAACAGTGGCCCCGTTTTACAACTATTCTTGGCACAATTATTTAGTGAACCACTGCAGTTGTTAAGTTAGTAACGTTTTTAAGTGAATGTGGCTTCCCAGAATCTTGCTTGTCAGAAAGTTGTGAAAAGTGATCACATGATCCTGGGACACTGCAACTGTCATAAATATGAGTAATTTGCCAAGCGTCTGAATTTCAATCACATGATCATGCTGCAACAGTCGTAAGCATGAAAAATGGTCATGTCCCTTTTTTAGTGCAGTTGTAACTTCAAACCAGTGGTGGGATTCAAATATTTTTGCCACTGGTTCAGTGGGCGTGACTTGGTGGGCGTACTTTATGTGCATGCATACACTTTGCATGCACGCATGCACCAAATGTGCACTTTGTGCAGGCGCAGAGGCATTCTAACTAGCCTCCTGCAAGCCTGCACGATCCTGGTTGCTTCAACAGCTGCCGCGTGGCACTATTCTGTGCCACACAAAGCAGCTACACTTCAAATTCAACAGATAAAAGTGAGTATGGGAGCCCAACAGCAGAGTGGTGGAGAGAATCGGTTTGGTCTCTGCTGCTCATTGCTCCTATTGGCTCTCCAGAACCAGACTGAACTGGTCGAATACCACCACTGCATCAAATGGTCACTAAATGAGTAAGTTCAGGACTATCTTCTCGATGAGCTGAGTGAAGGAGGGCTTGAAGAACTAAAACAGGGCTCTAATCCTTACTAAGTAAGAACTCCTGGCTGATATTGAAGAAGCTTAGCAAGGTGGTGAGATTTGTTTAATACTTGGGGAGGGAGGAGACATCAGGAAATCTGAGGGCTGAGAAACTGAAAAAAACTTCCCTCCCAAGCAGAAAGTATGTGCCACTTGTTATCTATAACATGGGATGGATCCGGCTGGGTTCTGGTGAAGAAAGCATATTTTGGCTAGACATTTGAGCTCATTCTGGACCCTTCTGGAAAATATCCCACCTCAAATAGCCTTGCTTATCAGCTGATATCAACTGCAAGTCAGGCTCTTTTGAAGGATACCTGTGTAAAACACAAGCACCTGCCTCCAACCAGAGCTGATTGTCAGGCTCCTTCAGTGTTACTCTAGAAGAGCAATAAATTACAAAGGAGCATGAGGAGACTTGCAATGTGAAGCAGCAGAGAGAAAGTGGAAGGGAGAGAAGAAAGGTTCTCTCTCTCCCAACTTCACATTCCACCCTTCTCATTGCCAATGCTGGTCAGCTACTGTTCAGGCTGCTTCAAGTTTCTCAGCTAAGAATCAGT
Source organism: Laticauda laticaudata (assembly GCA_004320025.1). Taxonomy (NCBI): domain Eukaryota; kingdom Metazoa; phylum Chordata; class Lepidosauria; order Squamata; family Elapidae; genus Laticauda; species Laticauda laticaudata. Next base: position 63,546 of record BHFT01032936.1, read on the forward strand.
TTAGAGTTGACAGGTAAGGGCTAGTTTGAAAGAATTTGTCTCTTCCACTGCCCAAAGCTATCCTTGGATGACAGTGCCCAGGGACAAGATGGGAGGGACTATGCCCTCACCAGCCTTAAATGGCCAATAGGTGCTGGGCTCAGCTCACCTCACAGAAGTCACCTGACTGCCCCACCAGCTGTAGAGGTAGTGAAGTGCATTAGATTGTATCTACAGTGAAACCTGAGTCGGGTTAAGGGAAACCTACACGGATGCAACATTTCATTACATAATTACAACATAAGGCATAAAGTTTGCCAGGGCATGTTTCCCACATGGGAAATGGCCTCTAATAAAATGCTCATTACTTTTGCAATGTAGCCTAAAAGACTTATAGCAAGCAAGAATGCAGATGTTAAGTCTTGTTCCAAGATGGCCATGGAATACAGTTATCTGTAGTGGAACAAGTAAAATGGGGAGACCCTGCAGAGCATGGCTTCTGGAATTCTTTCCAACTCATTTACCAGCAGTGGCTCGATGAAGCTTCTGTATTTTCTTCTGGGTAATGTGGTGAGGGTATTATTAAGTATCTCTTAATATTGCTTCTGTGCGTTTGTGCATACTGCAAGCCAGAGGGTGGGCTTTATTGGAGCCCTGGTGGTGCAGTGGTTAGAATTGCAGGCTAACTCTGCCCACAGCCAAGAGTTCGATTCTGACCTATTCAAGGTTGACTTTGCCTTCCTTCCTTCCTTCCTTCCTTCCTTCCTTCCTTCCTTCCTTCCTTCCTTCCTTCCTTCCTTCCTTCCTTCCATCCTTCCTTCCTTCCTTCTGAGCAGCCAGATTATTGGGGCAATATGCTGACATTGTAAATAGCCCACAGAGTGCAGTAAAGCACTATGGAATGATATATAAGTCTTAGTGCTATTGCTATATACTCCTCTCTGGATCATGTGACCTAGGAGTTTAGGACGGCACAGTTCAAGTTGTTGTCCCATTGCTTCTCCTTAGGAATGCTGGGGAGGGGAGGGATGTCTTCTTTTGCTGATTGAGACCATTTTAAAACTTCCTGTGCCAGCTGCTCTCTCCCATCCTTACCCATCAAATTTGGTCCCCTTTTGTTTAGTTTCCAGAGCACCATCATGCTAACAGTCTGAAGGGACAGATAGGACCCCAACCACCCCCATCCCCCTTTCAAACTTTCTTTTCAACATTCACTTGGGTTCCATATGATTTAGAATCCTTGCTTATCCCTGCCCTCCTCCTCCTCCTCCAAGGAGAAAGAAAAATTCATCCTATTTCTTTCTGATGCCTCAGCATTTCTAAAATCTGACCATTTGCCCCCTGTTAAAGCTCAACCAGCTTTCTCTCCCACTCTGTAATGCAGCAAACCAACTAAGATCACAGCCTGACATGAACAGCTGGTGGCTGGTGTGGGTAAATATTTAATCAGTGGGACACGGAGTGAGGAGGCTTCTGTAAGATTGCAGTTATAATCCCGTGGTGATTGACCCAGGAGAAATGTATCATCTTTACTGAGTCTCCGTTTGGGAGCCAGGAGCAGATTGAACTCTGATGCAAGGAGGGAAAATCTCACCTCTTCCCCCAGCAAAGTTGCAGATTCGGGGAGGAAGGAGAACAAGCAATATTTCAAGAGCCCAAAGCAGTTTCTTTTCTTTACAATTTAATCATCTGCTCTGTGATTGGCCCAGCAGCTTGTCATTGTGACACACCTCCCGGTACAGAGCCTCTGACACCCTTCCCTTCCCATTCTGCTGGTGAAAACTGTGCCTTGTAACAACTGGGCACAATTACATCATTTACTCACTGGAGCACAGCCCTGTTGTTTCAGAGGTTGGCCTGTGAGAACTGGCAGCCAGATTTAGGGGGAGAAAAGGCAGCATTTCAAAAGACAAAATCATGCTGGAAATGGATCCGTCAGAAGGCCCCCTTTCCTCACTGGATAGTTTAGGATCCTAGATAATCATGAAGGAACACTTGGCTGCTTTAGCAATGGCCTATTTAAGGCATGTATGTACATGTATTTACACAAAGATAACCTTTGGAAAGCTGGGCCTCACTTCAATAAAAAAGGGGAAAAAAGGAAATAGAGAATAGAATATTATTTTCCAGAAGAACCAAAGTTCAAGGGAGCCTGGAAAGAAATAGCCAATAATAGTGTGTATGTATAAGTGTATATGTATATACATGTATGCCTTTGCCTATGAAGCTGGAAAGGATTTATCATGACAGATTATTTGTTTATTGCTTAGATTTGTATAGCACCCACCTCAAGTATTTGACAGTTTGATGTTTCTATATTTTGATTCTTGCTCATTTAAATTGACTTTATTTTCAGAGAACAACTCCAACTATGTAAATTCGATCTATTCCTCTAACACCGTTTTCTTTTTATCTTAAATAAATTAAGATAAATCTGTTTTTGAAAGTTTAGCAACACTCAGAGTAACTAACTGTTTACACTGCATTTCTGCTCAAAAGCCTCAAGGGAGTTAACAGATAACTACAAACATCAATGGAATAAAACAATAAAAATAAAACTGCAGCAATACAGGAAAAAAGAGACATAAACAGAGCAATAAAAATGCCAAAGCAAGAGCAATCTGGTCAGCTGAAAAGCCCGGTCAAATAACACCCAGGCTCCCTAACCCAGAGAATGGCCTACACTGGTGTGGGGCTTTAGAAAAACCACTGTAAATGAAGTCTCAAAGTAAGGCTTCAGTAGATGATGCAAGAAGTTGATAAATTCATGCCACCTATACAGGGCTTTGAAGATACAATCAGGATTTCTATTGTGCCTAGAAATGAGCTGGAATCTGGCTCCCTACTGGAACAGGCTAGAGACGGTACAGTGGGACCGGTTGCCAATGTCCATGATAAAGGATGAAATGATGGACTATGTCTCAGGGAAGTTCTGCTTGTGGCCTCCATCTTGACTTCTTTGACTTTCCCTATGAATTCTCCTGCTGTGTCTGGTATGCCATGCTACCTTTTACCTGATGAAGCCCTGTTTTGGTATTCTTAGAAGATACGTAGACAGGGAAAGTCTCACATTTTGATATTTGAATAGCTGAATAGGGCTTATGTGCAAGTTATTGGATGCTGCTCTTTTTCTGTACATTTATCAAAAGGAGGAAAATAAAATGCAAGAGGCCATACATTCATAGGTTATTTTATTAAAATTTGAAGTTACTACTTTAAAACAAACATTAGATAGTTCAGATATGCAGTATGTCTACCCAAATATCCTCTTGTGGAGAAGAATCAAAGGTGGATTGCCAATCTTCTTATCTAAAGCAATTCCACTTCCCATTTGGCTTGTCCATTGATCTTCCTGTGAAAAAACTATTTTATCTTCTACAAATTAGTCCAGTGTCCTACTAAATACAGGCTAGTCCTCCCTTTGAAGGCATTCTCTGGTTGAAAGGGTGATCCAGCTGAAAGATAAAGAATTGGAATAAGGAGACTATGGAACAGGCACAAAATTCACCTTTTTTCTCACTAGGGTGAGATATAATCCAAGCTACGTGGTTGAACCTAAGTTTGGAAAGTTCCTTCTAAGACTTCATTATTGTTCAGGAAATGATAGTTTAATTCAAGGTGCTGCCAGATGGCGGCATTAAAGTCCTTTCCTCCAGTGTATGAGCTGGCACAAAAGTCTGCCAGCATAAATTGCACTGCCCTTATTGTGAAGTTGATTTCCTAATTCACCTCAATACTGAGGTTGGCAAGTGCTCCTGACTTACTGTTTTCATGCAGGACAGGTTAAGAAACATGATTGATAGATCCCCTTGGCTTTCTTCCACTCCCATTCAGTGTCACTTGCCTGCAAGGGATAAAAAAACCATACAAATATGTAACACTATCATTAAGGGGCTGGGACAGGGAAAACTGGGTGGGTGGGTATCATAAAAGCTGGTTTAAGCACCTGTCTGTTTGCTCAACAAACAGATTGCAGATGCAGAGATGCTCTGCCATTTAAATTGTTTGTGGACATGGATCTAATATTTTTCTGAAATAGCACTGAACATGTGTCAAAATTAGTCCAACTGACAAGCTGCAGATGTTGAGTGGCAGCTGCAAGAGAAGAGTGTGGTCAGTATATTCTCGACTTGATTAGGGATTGACTATGGCTGGTAGCACTCAGAAAGAGATCCTAGACATGATATTGAGTAGGCAAAATAATCCCATACCTTCCAGAACAAGTAATAAATCCAACAAAAAGTATGGCCAGGTGCAATCTCTGACTGAAACAGCAGAATCTCTCTAAAATATGTGCTGAGCAGAACCAACTCTTCATTTCTGATTTAAAATCCATTTTCCATGCATAGCAAATATGTGCTGGTTTTATTTTTTAAACTCAGATTTTTCTGCTTTGAACATTTCACATGTATTTCATTTTGTAATCATGGTTGACTGTCCTGCCTGTTAATAGCTGTTCAGACGGAATATAATTGTAACATTATGCAGTTATATGTATGTATCTATTCTAAAATAAGTTTTATTGAACTCAATGAGAGCTGCTGCCAAGTAAGCCCACTGCATCACAGTTGAGTTCAATGGACTTTAAAAAAGGAAGATCACCATGTCAAGTTTGATTCCTATTAACTTTATGGATACATTTATGCAATTTTCATGGCAACAGGGAAGAAGTTATTTGCCTTTGCATTCTTACATGATTTTTGTTATAGGTGGTGGTGGACAATTCTTGACAGATCTAGACCCCAGTTTTTCCTGGTGATTTTCCAATCCCATTTAGTGCTTTGGAATCTAAATTAAGGTCTGCTGGTGCCTTTATGCAATATTTCTCAACCGTGGCAATTTAATAATTTGTGGGCTTCAATTCCCATGCTGACTTGGGAATTCTGGGAGTTGAAGCCCACAAATCCTGAAGTTGCCAAGGTTGAGAAACACAAGTCAAGGTATTTGCCGATTTCGTGCTTGCAGTGAGTCCAGTTGCCTTTTCAGTTACTTGCAAATATCTTCTCATTCATTCAACTCGATACCACCAGTCACACGATTTGGGAATGCAGTTAATTAGTCCATAAACCAGCCAAGCAGAAAATGTCTTTTCTCTGAGACTGGCATGAAACAAATCTAACAATGCAGTCTTGATTTTAAATAAAAGATCAACTGGCCTAATTCAATTGGCATGAGAAGAGCCAGGCCTTAGAAACTTGTCCTCTGTCTCCTTATGCAAGTGTGAGTAGCTTGGCTTTTTAGCAAGCTGAGTCTCCTCTCTTCTCTCTTAACTGTTGCTTTTCCTTTCCTTTAAGTCTCCCATCAATTCTGACCTATTTTGTTCCCTGGGCTTGAAGATTTTGAATTATATACCTTCAGCTCCTCAGTCATGTCTCAGGCTCCCTCTCCTGTGGTAGGTGGGCTTTACAAGACTGCATAACAAATATATGAGAGGAAGTCAAATAAATACAAAAGTATGTGCTTCCATTCTGAATCTCTGTCTGTCTGATTTGGGGATGTATTAAATGGGGGAAGGGAAAAACAATCAGATGAAGAAAACCAGGTTAATTAAAATATTGTAATTCAAGAGCACTGCACAGGCATTTTGTCTTACTCCCTTATCTGACCCAGAGTCAGAAAGACTGCATTTTAAAGGGCCAGGAGGGAATGATTATGTTAGCTAATACAGTAAAATATTTTATCAGCATTATTTGTGAAATATGTCATTCCACTTTTCATTCTTTGGCCTATCATTTCCTTTTGTGCTCAGCAATGTGATCATAATCTCTCCTTATTTCCTCTCATCTGAAGATTTAGTCAAAGCTGGTTAATGGTTCATCCTGGCCCTGTATCCACAGGCAGAAAATCTTGTGAAGGGCAAGCTACAAATCTCATTTTAAAAATCTGTTCAGAAAATGTTCCGTTTGGATAATAAGGTACGTGAGACCGGTATCCCAACAAACAACTCTTTATTTAACTGTATAGTG
>BHFT01032937.1:0-65884 GCA_004320025.1 Laticauda laticaudata
CCCCCCCCCCCATTATTTTCCTCCCCCAAAACTAAGCCCAACCACATAGCTTTGTAGCAAAGCACGGGTATCGAGTTAATATTTACTACAGGTCACCTCAAGTTTATCACTACGGACAGCTGACTTAGTCCCCATTCATCTTAAAGTTAAAGCATCCCTTCTTAAAACTTTAACACAAAAGGCTTTCTTTTGTTCTTCCACTTTTATATACGTGATTCTCCCTGATCTATTTGTTTTCTGTCACCTTCAAAGTGGGTTAGTTGAAGAAGAAAAAATGCCAGTGGGAGGGGAAATACCACGCATAGTTTTCCTGCAGCCAACATTGTGAAGAGTGGAGGGCTGGAATGGCCCCTTCCCTGCCTTGAGCCTTATTTCCAAGAAAATGTCAAAGACATTTTTTCCAAGGAGCTGAGTGCAGAGCAGAGAATGCAGGAAGCAGTGTGCAAAATGATGGATGGGATAAACCACCCTTTTTGTGTATCTTGCTTTTCTCTGTGAACAAGGCAGTAATGTAGTGATGTTATAGGATTGGTGTGTGTATGTGTGTCCAAACTTGGAAACTTTAAGATTTGTGAACTTCAATTCCCAGAATTCCCCAACTGGTATGCTAATAAACTTTAAGATGTATGGACTTCAAGGAAGGGTGGAGAGCGCTCTATCAGAGCAGGAAATGGATATGCTGAAATGCCAGTATGAACGTATGCTTCAAGAAGACCCCCTTCTAGCCCTCAGGCCTCCAGCCATGTTTATGATCTTGTAGCTAGTCTCCCACGCTGAGTCCAGAGATCAGTTTGGTCCAGTGTTTTAAGACACCCATCTAGGAAGCAGAAGACCCTGATTTCTGGTCCCACTTTAGGCATGAAAGCCAGCCTGGGGGATTTCAGGCCGTCCCCTTCTATCAGCCCAACCTGTGGTTGTTGTGGTTGTTCTGGGGTGGTTGTTCTGGGGAAAATAGGAAGAGGAAGGGGTGTTGGAGAAGTTCACCGCTTTGAGTTACATATCACAATAATAAAGGCAGGATATAAACAAGCAAAGTCACAACTGACGGTGGGGAGAACCCTATATTTCTGCCTGGGTTAATTAAAAAGGTAACGAACCAATAAATGGTAGGGAGAAATTAAGGATGTTTTATGCATGCAGGGGAAACAGTGAAGCATGAACCTGTGGCCTAAAGCCAATTTGCAAGGTCCCTGAGAGAGAGAGAGCGCGCGCATTGTTGGCAATTCTCATTCTCCTTTGATTCAGCTAAATTTGCAGATCCGTGTGTGTGTGTGTGTGTGTGGTGTGTGTACTGCCTCTTGCAAACCCTTTAAAAACATTCATAAATCCAAGTTTCTTCTTGATCTTGCTGTGTGCCACCCCAATCTTTGACCTAGGTTTCAAATAGGTCAAGAAGAACCAAATTAACAACCACCAGGATCTTCCTTCTCTCAGGTCATCCAACCTTCAGTTGTCAGATGCTCATCTCCCTGAGACCTGTTCCAGGTACTCATGCCAATGGGGGTTTGGGCATCTTTCTGTCCTTCCAGGTGGCAGCGCAGAGGCCACGGCCGAACTTTCTCCATGAGGAGGGGTAGAAGATGCCGGCTTTGCCCGTGCTGCTGCTGCTGCTGATACTTGGCTTCACCCACCAGAGCCTGGAGCTGTTGTCCTCTCTGCGCATGGGTGAGTAGAAGACTTTTCCTGTGGGACGGTTGCAGGGGTGGGCTTCAAAAATCTTAGCAATGGGTTCTCTGCCCAGTTGCTGGATGGCCGTGGCCATGGTGGGCATGGCCTAGTTGGTCTCCTGCACCATGGCGGTGTGTGTGTGTTTTGGCCCTTCCCAGGATCTGGAGGCTTTTCTCAAGCCTCCAGGAGGGTGAAAATGGCCTCCCTAGGATCCAGAGGCTCTGTGGAAACTGGAAACGGGCCCATTTCTGGCGTTCCTGAACTTCCAGGAGGCCCGTTTTTCACCCTCCCCAAACCTCCGTGTGTGCCCTGCACTTACCAGCATCCAAAACGGGCCATGTGGGGACTTCTGGGAGGGGAGGGCCAGCCTGGTGCTCCATCCCTGGAGGTTTTTAAGAAGAGGCTGGACAGCCATTCGTCTGAAAGGGTATAGGGTCTCCTGTTCGAGGAGGTAGTTGGACTAGAACAGGGGTCTCCAACTCCTATTCGAAACTGGGCCGCAGGAGAGATGGGTAAGTACATGCACCGTGCAAGCTTTACTTGTGTGAGTGGAGGGCCCTTGCATTTTGCTCAACGTTACACTCATGAGAAGGGAGTTTCACGTGCAAGCACCTTCTGCTTGCGTGGCCGGAGGTTCACGTGTAGGCACAAGCTCTCTCCACTGAAGTGCCCTCTGCTTGTAAGTGGAGTTTTGCACACAAGCAGCTGCTGCTCACGGGAGTGGAATGTTGCGTGTGAGCTCAAGCACCCTCTGCTTGCGTACAAAGCTCCATTCACACGAGAGGAGGGCATGAACGCCTGTCACTCACAACAAACAGAGCCATGCATGCGAGTATGCACCTGCCATTCAGATGCCCTCCACTTGGCATCGGGTTGGGCCGCCAAGCTGGAAAGGTTGGGCACCACTGACTTCCAAGGTCCCTTCTGTTATTCTAAGAGAACTTCAACATCATTGAGGCTCGTTGAAGCTTTGGGCAGGGAGCCAGGATCTCAGGTAGTAAGGCATTGGGCATGACAGTGGTAGAAGAAGGGGTCTCAGTTGTGGTTCAACACGTAATTATCATCCCTGCATCTATATGGCTCCAGGAAAAATGGCAGAACCTGGGAGTTTTGTACTCTTCTGTACAGATTTGGACAAACCTTAGCCTTGGACAAACTCAGATGTATTTAGCTGGAAGCGTGAAGTTGTGAAGTTCCCTGGAAGAGTTTGTCAAAGGCTGAGGTTGTAGACAAAAAAAAACAAAAAACAAGGATCCAGGAATTTGCAAAGTTAAAGAAAAAGACAAGGAAACAAGAAAGATGAAGAAAGTCAGAGCTCGCGTATTTTGACACAAATTGATCTGACATCCTACAGATCAGTGTTTTTCAACCTTGTCATGGCTGGCTGGGGAATTCTGGGAGTTGAATTCCAGTTGTCTGAAAGTTGCCATGTTTGAGAAACACTGCTCCCGATAATAATTCCCAACATTCCACCTTGTTCATTGTACTGGCCAGGAATTCTGGGGAATGTCATCTCCATATATTTGGAACAGTTGACAGTCATCTTTTGGAGGTGGGTGAGAAAGTCAACTTCGATGCTCCAAGAGTTTCACATCAGAAGAAAGTTTATTTGGCAGTAATCAAAACGATCTTTCCTTCCTTCCTTCCTTCCTTCCTTCCTTCCTTCCTTCCTTCCTTCCTTCCTTCCTTCCTTCCTTCCTTCCGTGATCCTTTTTTCTTTTATCTCTCTGATCCTTCCTTCCTTTTCTGATCCTTCCTTCCTTTTCTGATCCTTCTATCTCTGATCCTCCCTCCCTCCCTCCCTCTTTTTTGTACCCATTTCCTGTCCAACGACTAGCTGCCATTTTGGATGACCAGACTGTGTGTGGCCGTGGGGAGCGACTCGCCTTAGCTTTGGCCCGTGAACACATCAACAGCATCATTGAAGTGCCCGCCAAGGCCCGGGTGGAGGTGGAGATCTTCGAACTGCAACGGGACAGCCAGTACGAGACCACCGATACCAGTACGTTGGGTGCCCTCATGCAGGGCATGGATGGTCTTCTCAACTCATGAGTTCAGGAAGCCAAGAAGGTGGAGCTTCTTGACGTTAAGGAGGGACCACCACAAGGAGCCATCAGTTATAATACCTTGAGCTGGCTCTGTCCATCCATCGAAGTGGGTTTAACTGTACAAAACCCACATCAGGATGCAACTGCGTGTTGTATGAAACCTGTCAGCTGGAACGTCCTCCTTGTAAGAATAGCATCCTTATCTCTAGGGTCTGTGAGTGATGAACTTCTGGGTTCTCCATTGAATTTGAATTTTTTATTGTCATTGTACATATATACAACGTACAGTATACATACAATGAAATTCACATAACACCCAGAGACCAGACCCAACACATATGACAATCCCCAAACACATCCCCACCCGCCAAAATTCCCCGCTCCCTAAAAACACTCAAGCATCCACACAACAAAACAAGCAATACTGTCCAACAGCTCATTGATGGTGGGTCCTTAAGTTCATCGTTAAGTGCAATTATAGCTCTAGGATAAAAACTGTTCAGGGGCCTACAAGAAACCTTTTGTCATGAGAGGGAGCAATGCCAAAAAACCAAGAAGGTTTTCCCTCTGACACAGAGCTTATGAATCTGGGCAGGTGTGACCCTCAGGTGTGGCCCTTTTTCCTAGAAGAGCCTATGAAAGCCAACGTCAAAGTTTGAAGCCTTGGAAGGCCAGTCTAGACCATTTGATGAAGGTCAGAGGCAGTGTGGTGGATTGCGGTCTGGATTCCCAGAAGGGAGGGCTGCATTCAAGAGCAGGGTTGTGGACCTGTCTGTGGCCTGTTGGGAACCTGGCTGCACAGCTGGAGGTGGGTAGTGGGTGGAGGTGGACAGTGGGTGAGTGGACCCTACTATCAACTGCACATGTGTGGGATCCAGATTGCATTCTCCTCTCTGAGTCCATGGAAAAATTGTCTTCTTCCATGACACCGGTGCCTGATGCTAAAAAGTTTGTTCCTGGCCACTGTTCCAGAAGACCAAGAGAACTATAAAGTTTAGATCAGGGTTGTCAAAGCTTGGCCACTTTTAAGACCTGTGGACTTCAACTCCTAGAATCCAGCCTGGGGAATTCTAGGAGTTGAAGTCCGCAGGTCTTAAACTTGCCATGTTTGTACACCCCTGGTTTAAACAGTTTGGTTGAGAGGAATAGAGAGAGTCAAGATGTCTGCTCTTGCGAAGTTCTCACAGTATATCTAGAATGCTGTAAGTAGTTTCCTTTAGTTGAGCAAGGTTTCTGTCTGCAGGTGAGGAACAATAAAAGGAAACAGCTTAGAAGTAACTCTTGTCTTCTTTGCTTTTTTGGAGTCTGACAGGTAGCAAGACTAGGAGAACTTTCCCCCCCACTAACTTATAGACTTCCGAACTCCAGTCTTTTTATACTATGAAATAATTGGCAGAAAGTAAAAAAGAGAAGTCATACAATAGAACCTTTCAAAGGCTATAATTTTGCACAGTGAGTGCAGCAAGCTTAGATTGTGCAAAAAGAAGGTTTTTTTAGTTTTTGTTTGACCAGTCTGTGGCCTGTTAAGAACCTGGCTGCACAACTGGAGGTGAGCCTAACTTTCTTTCCCACCTTCTCTTTTTCGTGCAGTGTGTCAGATTCTGCCCAAAGGAGTAGTCTCAGTTCTGGGACCAGCATCTAGCCCAGCCTCTGCTTCCATCGTCAGCCACATTTGTGGAGAAAAAGAGGTGAGTGGAACCCTAACTCATCACCATTCCTTTTATTTTTGGCACCTGCCGATGAGGGGATCCCACGTTTCTACCCAAAAAAGATTCCAACCAATGGTGGGATTCAATTTTTTCTTACTACCAGCTCTGTGGGCGTGGATTGGTGGCCATGGTGTGGATTGGTGGGCGTGGATTGGTGGGTGTGGCAGGGGAAGGATACTGCAGAATCCCCATTCTCCCCCTAACCTGCTTTCCAGCTCCGTTCTCCTGTGCAGGGCAACAAAAGAAGACCCAGCCGATCAGCTGGGACTCGGGAGGCAGAGAATAGATGGGGGGGTGGGGCCAGTAAGAGGCAGTATTGGCCGGTTCTCTGAACTACTCAACATTTTCACTACCGGTTCTTGAGAACCAGTCAGAACCGGCTAAATATCACCTCTGATTCCAACCATGCTTTCAGAAAAAAGGATACAGCCATACAGGAAATCCTCGACTTACAATGGTTCATTACTGACTGCTCCAAGTTACAGCGGCACTGAAAAAAAGGGGACTTATGACCATTTTTCACATTTACAACCACTGCAGCACTCCCATGGTTACGCGATCAAAATCCAGATGCCTGGCAATAGTGTCTCGTATTTACGATGGTTGCGGTGTCCCGGGGGATCACATGATCCGCTTTTGTGACCTTCTGACAAGCAAAGTCAACGGGGTACCCAGAGTCACTGAACCACAGGGTCACTAGCTGAGCAACGTCGGTGATTCATTTAACAACCATGGCAAGGAAGGTTGTAAAATGGGGCAGAATTCACTGAACGGCTATCTCAATTAGCAACAGAAATGTTGGGCTCAAGTTGTGATCGTAGGTCGAGAAGGACATAAATTAGAGTCTCAAAAAGCACAGACTTGTGTTTGCTTAAAACAGGTGAGGAATGATGGCTCCTTTATGATGTGGACTTCAACTTCAACTGGCTCAGGAATTCTGGGAGTTGAAGTCCACAGGTCATTCTATTCTATTCTATTCTATTCTATTCTATTCTATTCTATTCTATTCTATTCCATTCCACTCCACCCCACCCCACCCCACCCCACCCTACTGGTATTTTTTTTCTATTCTATTTCTGTTCTTCTCCTATTCCTATTCCTATTCCTGTTCCTATTCCTTTTCTACTCTTATTATTCCTATTTCTATTTCATCCTATCCTATCCTACACAACCGTACCCTATCCTTATTATTCCTATTCCTATAGGCAGGTTTAGTTCTGTAGAATTCTGACCTGCTGAAGCATTCTTGTCTGCCGTTTGTAGCCACACAAGGAGAGCAGCCTCATTGTCAAGAAATGCCAATCATGTCCTTCTCTCCCCCAGATCCCCCATGTGAAGGTGGGTCCTGAGGAAACGCCAAAATTGCAATACCTGCGCTTCGCTTCAGTCAGCCTCTACCCCAGCAACGAGGATGTCAGCCTGGCGGTGTCTTGTATTCTGAAGTCCTTCAACTATCCCTCAGCGAGCCTCATCTGTGCCAAGGCTGAATGTAAGGAAGATAGCTGATCTGTTTGGCAAGGAAGGAAGTTTTGGGGTGCTTGGCATAGTGTGTGTGTGTGTTTTCCATGTACCTTTGGTTTATGGCAAAAAAGGAAAACAGGATGTTAAGGTATCAGGATTTAAGAGCCCACCAGCAGTGAAGCTGATGCAATGTTGGCTGATTCAGTGAAGATGAATCAGCATTGGTATTGCCTTTTTAAGACTAAGAGTGGATCTTAGCCTTTTAAGAAGTGTTTATATAAAGCAGCCATTAGAGGATGTGTTTTCTCTCTCCTTGTGTCCTGTATCCATTGCAGAGTTCTCCATGTACAATTAAGAAGTTTGCCTATTTGTAAGGATTTTGCCTACCACGTATATTTCTGCATAGGTCTTGTATATAAACAGATGTCCAAGTCAGGGGTCGCCACCTTCTTTTCCTACCGATCAATCATTCTTTATTTGGGATCGCAGAATACTGTCTCAGCTCCATTCTCAGGGGGAGAGAAAGAGAGAGACTTTTGGCTTCATGCAAGGAAAGCAGCAGAAGTCTTTCTTTCTGCCAAATTCCTCCAGAAATGAGTCTTTGTGAGACTTGTCACGCCGTCGCAGCCTCTTGGAGCAGGATGCCTCGCAAGGTCCCAAAGATTCATTTCTGGCAGAATTTGGGGGAGAGAAATAAAGACTTTTGGTGCTTTCCTTGTGTGCAGCCAAAAGCAGAAGAAAAAAGAATTGGAAAGAAGCAGCCCAGTGTCCAGGTGAGCCATGTGGGGCGAGTGGGGCAAGTTCCCCCTTTCCCCCCTCCCTTCACTACCTCGTGTTGTTTGCAATGCAAGTGATGCAAGCCTTGTGTTCCCGCAGGCCATGTGGGCAGCGCAGCCTTGTGTTCCTACGCACCCTGGATTCATTGCTTTGGGGGGTGCTTTGGGGGTGACATTTATCTGCAGACCACCAAAATTTTCTTGCAGAACACCAGTGGTCCCCGCCCCACTGGTTGACGACTACTGGTCTAAAGACTCTGTGTGCTGTGTTTTGCTCCTGGGTTGTCTCATAATAGTACTCATGCTGCAAATGCCCTGACATAGGATTTACATCTGAACATCATGTCCTTTTGACAGAATCTTGCCGAGAACTCCGATGGGTGGCTGTATTGCACAGTGGGTAGAGGAAGCTCCTACTTTAACGTGATGTGGACGGAATAAGCTTGGCTATCCCTTGGGGTCCGAAAACAAAACATGTGATCAAGTACAGGTGCACTCTAGTTCCCAAAGCTAGCACGAAACCTGATTCTGCTGTTGACTGGATGTAATCAGTGCTGGCAGTAGAGGAAAAATTGCAGGAAAGGGCAGAAGAAGAAAGCAGAGAGTAAATTTGAAACAAACATGCAAATTTGGCATTTTTTCTCTCTGAATTATTTTAAGTGTGGGGTAACTTACAGGTTCCCAGAAAACTAATAGGATATGATCTTTTTCCTCTGAGTTCAGGTTCGATATAAGATAGGGAAAGCTATTTTCAGGGGTAGTTTAATCACAGTTACTAGCACCCTCCAGCCAACTTGGCCTCTGTGATTGATGGAAATTGTAATCCGAAGAGTACCTGCTTGAAAAGGCTGAGATACAGGTAGTTAAATCTGCATTCAAAAATCAAAGTAGCTAAATGAACAAGCTGCCCATTAAGAACATGCAAATAGCAACGGCTGCCAAGATAGGGGTGAGCAGAGATTACGCCTATTAAAATTATAGCAGGCAGGAGAGTGAGAGAATAGTGTTAATAATACCAGTCCTTCAGATGAAATTGGAGCAATTTTATTCAGGACTGCAGTCGTGAAAATTGCGTTCCTCCGTTCAGCCTGCTGGGCTGCTGATAATTATCAACACCTCCCTGTGACTGTAATTTTGGATTTAGGGGGGTGGGGAAGGGGTGGGGTGAAAAGCAGACCTGTTAAATGCAAAAATCAATTTAGTATTACATCTCGTCGTCTCTCGTCTGGGGTGAGTGGATTTGAAGGGCAATGTTCCTTACTTGCCTCAAAGTTGATGACTTGGCAGAGGGAGCACCCAGCGGGAAACCCTCTTGTGAAGGTCAGGCCCTCATTGTGTTTTCGTGTCTACTGAAAAGCAGATGTCAAAAGAGCGGAGATATGAAATTACATGTTTTATTTTGGTGCAGAATGTCAGGATTCCAGCAGTTACCCCAATTAAATAATGAATCTTGAACCAAACTTCCAAAACTAAAGAAGGATTTATTTGGGAGTTAACATGTCCGGCATTGCCTGGGTGTAGCCAACTCTGTGACACATAATTCATTGTCACCCTTGACCCTGGTTTTCCCCACCCCTCTGGGCGTTTCATAATTCATATTCTCCAATAGGACACATCCATAGCCCAGAGTCATCAACGATGCTGTCTAGTTAGAGTTTTGCGCGGCAGAAACTTCAGTCACCTAGTTATTATCTTTGAAAACATTTATGGATTTCAGTTTCAGTTTGCAAGCTACCACACTACTCTTTCAAACCCCCCTCTTTCCCTCCTCCCTTTCTGTTGGCAACTCTAAAATGACCATAGAAATATTGTATGAGTTGACACAGAAGCTTTTTATGTTGTGCTTGTATGCAGGGGTGGGTTTCAAATTTTTTAACAATTGGTTCTGTGGGCATGGCTTAGTTGGTGGGCATGGCTTGGTGGTCATGTTATTGGCTGGGCGTGGCCAACTGAACATCACTCACATCGAGGCACGCATTTCCTCGCCTGGCCTCACAAGAACGTGGGGATGCTACAACAGTTGTAAGTGTGAAAAATGGTCATAAGTCACTTTTTTTCAGTGCCATTGTAACTTTGAATAGTTACTCCATACAAGCAAAGGAGGGGAAAAAAACTCCAGAGACGTTCCTGAGACAGGAAGTTTAGTCCTGCCAAGAATGTAATAAAGGTTAACAGAGAGGCAGTTTCTGTAAGCAACACCAGAATGTTTCCTTCCTGCCTTCCTTACAGGATTAGGCCAGTAATTTCTTCTAACAACCGGTTCTCCAAACTGCTTAGAATGTTAACAACCAGTTCTAGTGAATAGGTACGAACCGGTAGAATCCCATCCCTGCTTGAATGTGTCTGGGAGCCAAGAGGTGAGCCTTTTTGAAGCCAGACCACAGGACTGAAGTCTGGCTTGGAGGCAAGGTTAGTGTAACCTCCTGCTCCTTTCTCTACCCATCAGGCCTGTTGAGACTGGAGGAGTTAATCCGCCAGTTCCTCATCTCCAAGGAAACCCTCTCGATCCGTATGTTGGATGACACCAACGATCCCACGCCGTTGCTCAAGGAGATCCGGGATGACAAGATCTCCACCATTATTATTGACGCCAATGCTTCCATCTCTTACCTCATCCTGAAGAAGGTGAGAGGGAGGATTCCAGGCCGAACTGAGGCAGAAACACAAAAGTTGTGGGGTTTGGCCATCAAGGGCAGAGAAAGCAACTTAATTTACACCAGGAGGTTCTTTTCGATGGGTCTTTGGTCTCTCAGCATTATGTGACTTGTTTCTGGACCCTCTTCGAGGAAGGTTAAAGTGACAGGGATCCAGACAATCCCTTGTGTATTGGGGAAGTCATAATGAACCCAAAGGCAATTGTATACCTTGAATAGAATAGAATAGAATAGAATATATGGAATGGAATAGAATAGAATAGAATAGAAAATATGGAATGGAATAGAATAGAATAACAGAGTTGGAAGGGACCTTGGAGGTCTTCTAGTCCAACCCCTGCTTAGGCAGGAAACCCTACACCACTTCAGACAAATGGTTATCTAACATCTTTTTAAAAACTTCCAGTGTTGGAGCAGTCACAACTTCTGGAGGCGAGCAGTTCCACTGATTAATTGTTCTAACTATCAGGAAATTTCTCCTTAGTGTAAAGTTGCTTCTCTCCTTGATTAGTTTCCACCCATTGCTTCTTGTCTTGCCTTGTGCTTTGAAGAATAGCTTGACTCCCTCTTCTTTGGGGAAGCCCCTGAGACATTGGAACCCTGCTATCATGTCTCCCCTAGTCCTTCTTTTTATTAGACTAGACATACCCAATTCCTGCAACTGTTCTTCATATGTTTTAGCCTCCAGTGCCCTAATCCTCTTTGTTGCTCTTCTGTGCACTCTTTCCAGAGTCTCAACCTCTTTTTTACATAGTGGCCACCAAAACTGAATGCAGTATTCCAAGTGTGGCCTCACCAAGACTTTATAAAGTGAATGGATGAAAGTCTCTCCCCAAGCTATTGGGCGATTGTAAAACCTCTTTGGAATATTTATTTATTTGATTTCTTTCCTGCATAACTAACTCAAGGTGGCAAACTTACCCTTTTCCTATTTTCCCCACAGCAACAGTGCTGTGAAGTGGGTTGGGATAAGAGAGAGACTGGACCCAAATCAACCAGCTGGGTTTTTTTTCATGCTTAAGGCAGCAGTGGAATTCACAGTTACCTGGTAATTGGCTCAAAGTTACTCAGCCAGCTCTCATTCCTAAAGTGGGATTAGAACTCTGCAGTCTCCATGTGATTGATCTAAATTCACCCAGTCAGTTTTCATGCTTAAGTCAGGACTAGAAGTCACAGTCTCCTGGTTTCTAGCCTTAGCGCCTTAACCACTAGACCAGGAGTGGGCAATTATGCCCCCTTTACGACTTGTGGACTTCAATTGCCATAATCCATGAGCCAGCTAAGCTGGCTCAGAAATTCTGGGAGTTGAAGGTCTACAAGTTTGCCTGAATCATATTGAGTGAATAGGAATTGTCTTGGGCTGCATATAAATATATATATAATATAATTAATGTATATAAACCTTTCTTATTTTTAAATATTTTTTTTTATTATATTTGGTTGGGCTGCATTATTAGTTCTTTAGCACTGCATGTGGCCCATGAGTTAGACATGCCTGGTATAAACCTTAGTAGGACCAAAGTATAAATATTTTTGCACCTATTCGGGATCACCTGAAATACATAAAAATCTTATTCACCTGGTTATGTTGAAAACAGCTGGAAATGAGTATAAGTCAGGCCAAACCAGTCCAGCAGCTTGTGACTTGCCCGGTTTTAGAACCCACCATATCAAAATTTCTCAAAAACTCAGCAAATTTTCTGGTGTTCTCAGCAAGCATAGCATGTTGTCAAGCAATTGAATTGTTCCCACTGTTGATTCTTGTAAACTTTTTTTTTCCCCAGGCTTCAGAGTTGGGGATGACATCTGCCTTCTACAAGTACATCCTGACCACCATGGTTAGTATCCTGGCCAAACTGAGCTTGTATGCAGATAGAGTCTCCATTTATGGGTATACAATCCAATCATCATCATCATCATCATTTAATGAACCCATAGTCCCTTGCGGGGTAGAATCTGGGCAACTGAATGGAGCTAGGAGAGCGTTTAATGGTTGGATGCCCTCCCTGTTGCCAATGAGAAGTTTTGTTCAGCAGATATATCCTCATTGTGCCCAGAGAGAGAAATAGCTGCCTCTATCTAGGATCAAACTCAAAGCCTTCTGATTGTGAGATGAGAACTCCACCTCTAGCCACCACAACACTCCATATGCAATCCTATATTGATCCCAATTTTGACTCCATAAAAGAGCTAGGATTCATGGTTTCTATGCAGAAGAATCCTGGCTGATGTGGTCTCACTATTAAGTAAACTATTCTTACATTTGGCTGAGACTACCCTTGATTCCAAGTTCAACAACAGCCCTTTTTCTTTCCATGGTTAAGTATTGTTACAGTTTAGCAATGCTTCCATTGCTTAGTTCAGTATTTCTCAACCCTGGCAGCTTTAAGACATGTGGATTTCAACTCTCAGCATTCCCCAGTCAGCATGCAACATTCAGATGTTCAAAGTTAAGAAAGACTGGTTTAGGTGTCAACTCCCACAATTCCTGGACAGCACAATGAACAAGCCAGAACGCTGGGAATTGTTACCTTTATCCATTGGGAGCAATATTTCTTAACCATGGTAACTTTTAAGAGGTCTGAATTTCAGCTCCCAGAATTCTGCATGCTAGCTGGGGAATTCTGAGAGTTGAAGTCTACATGTCTTAAAGCTACCAAGTTTTACACCAGAGCTGTCAAACTTGCGGCCTACAGGCTGGATGCATCTTGTGCTGGCCACGCCCATGCCCGGTTTAGCAAAGGGGAGAAAAGTCCCAATATGTCATGTGATGCCACTGTGACAATGCGAGTTTGACACCCCTGGTTTACACCAACATTGGTTTTTGTGTAAAAACAACAACTGCAGCAGTATATCTTCCTGCTTCAAACTTCAATACCAGACTGCTTCCAATGAGGTTGGGTTTCTTTAAAAAAAAAATCCTTGTTTTTCACTGCTCCCTCAATATTAAGACGGTGGTGCATTGCCCATATTAATTTTTAAGAGTGTGCAGGTTGTACCTCTTAGCAACTCTTTAAAGCAGCTGCCTCTTTTTCTAGAATCTTCCCAGGAAAAGACATAGTTGCTTTAAGGTGTTGAAGACAGACAGATGCTCTGTACGTGCCCTTTGGGAATTGCATTTGAAGTGCTGTGCAGCTATACTTAGCATTGCAAAAGGACAGCTCTAAAAGGGTTTCCAAGACTCATAGCTTCAGGGCAGTGTGTCAGAGGAGAATGTATAAGCTCTGGGTGGCTTGCAGCAAGGCTGTTATAAGTAGACGGAGACAACCAACACGAATTGTGATGTGTGGACAAATGCACAGAAGCTTGGTGCAGTGTAGGAGGGACACTATACTGCTTAAATAACTCCAATTTATTTCAAAAGAACCTGATTTCCAATCTAATCGGCAAAGCAGAAAAATGTTAAGTCCATTTAAAAAAAAATCAAGGTCTGTTCTTATTCATTTCTTTCCAGCTGTTTCAGATTTGTGTGCCTTTTCCAAAGACAGCTTTGAAAAATCCCTGAAAATGAAAATAATATGACTTTATAATCTTTTACATTTATCTTATATATGTTGTTACATTTCAGACATAAGGGTTGGGTTTTTAAACCTGCATTGGCAGATAGCAGTAGTCTATTAATAGAATTCAACTGTATTTATGACTTTATAGGGGTGTATTAATTTATCTCTCTCTCTTTATATGTCTAATTCAGTCTTTCTAAACTTGGCAACTTGAAGATCTGTGAACTTCAACTCCAAGAATTCCCCAGACAACTGTCTGGGGAATTCTGGAAGTTGAAGTCCATACATCTTCAAGTTGTCAAGGTTGAGAAACAATGGACTAATTTTATGTTGGGAAAGACAGTTGATGTTTGTTGATGAGTGGATGAATGTAACAGGTTACAAATCTACTTTGCAATATCTTTATAGCTCATTTGATCCTTTGCTTCTCTTTGAGATGCAGAATGGGCTAAAAATGATGCAACCAAAATAACAGCCTTTAATACATTTTTTTTAAAAAGCTTTATGACTTCAACCCTTCATGGATTAATTAGCAGGGAGCAAATATGATCCATCGTGGCAAGTTAACTAACCGTGGTTACCCTGATGTGGGATCCACCCTCTAGAAAGGCGGGTGAGCAGGTTGAAGAAATGTGTGGGATGGTGACAGAAACAATGCCTGTTTTAATTTAGGCTTATATTTAAATCTAATTGCAGTTAAATTAAATATAACTATTTTAATGACTCCCACACTCAAATATGGATCTTTGGTTTATATCTCCTTAAGTCTGGCGAACCCCAATTAAAACTATGCAATTTTTCTTTAGGTCCCATAAAAAAAGAAACAGTTCAGCTTTTCAAGCTATTCAAGCACAGTTTTTTTCAAATCCTTATCCTCCTTTTTAATCCCCCCCGCCCCCTTTTTTTTTCTCAGTGAAAAAACTGATGGTGGATAAACTCCTGGTAGTGACACCAGGAGCAGATCCTTTGGCAAATGCTTCTATCTCATTTCTGGGAACATTTGGCAAATTATTAATCAAGATCTGACTTGCCAAATAAGGTTGCCCTTCAGGCAATATCACCTGACCCTTGAATGAAATGATTAAAGCAGATAGGTTGATTGCAAATAGAGGTAGTCTTCATCTTTCAACCATCACTGCAGCCAGAATTTCCATCGCTAAGCAAGGCAGTTGGGATGAGAGAGTGGCGTTCAATTTTACAATAATTTTTGCCACCATTTTTAGCTGAACCACTGTAGTTGTTAAGTGAATAGAATAGAATTCTTTTATTGGCCAAGTGTAATTGGACACACCAGGAATTTGTCTTGTGCAAATGCTCCCAGGGTACATAAAAGAAAAAATACATTCGTCAATAGTCAAGAATCATCAGGTACAACACTTAGTAATAGTCATAGAGGACAATAAGCAATCAAATCATACAAGGAAACAGTCAATATAAATCGTAAGGACACACGTGATACAGTCACAAGTGGGGGGGATGGGTGATAAGGAGTGATGAGAAGAATAATAGAAATACAGTCTTACTAAGTCGTTGGACAGTGTTGAGGGAATTATTTGTTTAGTGGAGTGATGACTTTTGGGAAAACACTGTCCTTGTGTCTAGTTGTTCTGATGTGCAGTGCCCTATAGCGTCGTTTTGAGGGAAGGAGTTGAAACGGTTTATGTCCGGGATGTGAGGGGTGTTTAGATATTTTCACACCCCTCTTTTTGATTCGTGCAGCATGCAGGTCCTCAATGGAAGGCAGGTTGGTAATAATTGTTTTTTCTGCAGTCCAAATTACTCTCTGAAGTCTCTTTCTGTCTTGTTGGGTTGCAGAACCAAACCAGACAGTTATAGAGGTGCAGATGATAGACTCAATCATTCCTCTGTAGAACTGGATCATTACTCTGTAGAACAGCTCCTTGGGCAGTTTGAGCTTTCTGAGTTGGCGTTATGGTGGCCGTTAAGCGAATCCGGCTTCCTCCATTGACTTTGCTTATTAGAGGCTGGTTGATAAATCTATACATGGAATGGAATCAGCTGGAAGGGACCCTAGAGGCCTTTTAGTCCAGCTCAAACAGCAGAATGACCCAGAGATATTTTTATTGGGGATTTTGCTTGAAGAAATAACATATCTGATTATTAATGTTTTAACTGCAGCTAGATTTATATTTGCGCAAAGTTGGAAAAATGAGAAAATTAATTCAAGATGAAGCCCCTTTGTAAATTTAACATGGATTTTACTTGGAAGCTGTAAGTAAATTCTCAACCATTTTCATACCAGTTGTCTAACAGATAATAGATGATCAGAGTTGGAAGGGACTTTGTAGATCATCTAGTCTACTTCCCTGCCCAAGCAGGAGACCCTACACCCTGACAGATGGGAGTCCAATCTCTTCTTGAAAGTCTCAAGTGATGAAGCTCCCACAACTTCTGAGGGCAACTTCTGTTCCATTGGTTGATTGTTCTCACTGTCAGAAAGGTTCTCCTTATTTTCAGGTTGAATCTCCCCTTGTTCAGTTTCCATCCGTTATTCCTTGCCTGGCCTTCAGGTGCCTTGGAAAATAGCTTGACCCCTTCCTATTTGTGGCAGCCCCTCAAATATTGGAAGACCACTATCATGTCTCCCCTGGTCCTTCTCTTCACTAGACTAGTCAGGACCAGCTCCTGTAACCATTCTTCATATGTTTTAGTCTCCAATTCTCTAATTATCTTGGATGCTCTTCTCTGTACTTTTTCTAGAGTCTCAACAAATTTTTATAGTGTTGTCTAGTCGTCCTTTTACCTGTGGGAACAAAATTCTCAGAGCATCATCATCATCTTTGATTTTACATCTGACTGTGATTTGCTCGATATGAAGTGACACGGATCCTCATTTTATTTTTAATGTTCATATATTCCCTGAATGCATCTGTGGTCAGGATGTGTCTGTGTGTGACACTTCCAGGTGATAAATTATAGACGGATTAAATTTTATGTGGAGTCTGGATACCAATGGATGTGATGTAAAAATCAAAGCATTTCAATTATTCTGATTACATTTTTCGCCAGAATTTTGAGCCACTGATGGAGGTGTTCAAGGGAGGAATCGCTGATTTATCTTTATTTATGTGATTTATCTTCCTCTCATTCTGGAGGGCCTCCAGATGGTTTATTTGCTTTATTGTTTTGCAATCATTTTGCCTTTCTGGTCCTTCCTTTCTGGAGCGATCCCAACAAATCAGGAATCGTGAAATAAACATAGGTAGCCCTTGGCTTGCAATCAGGAGTGGGCTGCTACCGGTTTGCACCGGTTCAGGCAAACTGGGTGCTAATTTTACATCTGGTTTGTTGAACCGGTAGTTCCAATGACTGGTTGGCCCCATCCCTCCCAGGAGTCCCACGTGGCAGGGCCTGTGCAGAGGCTCGAGATAGTGAAAAATGGGCCTCCTGGAGGCTCTGGAAAGCCGGAAACGGGTTTCCAGCCTCTAGAGAGTCCGGGGAGGGTGAAAATGGGCTCCCAGAGGTTCAGGAAGGCCAGAAATGGGCCTATTTCGGGTGTCCAGAAGGCCTCTGGAGCCTGAGAGACCATTTTCGCCTTCTGGAAGCTCAAGGAAAGCCTCCAGAGCCCAGGGAGGGTGAAAATGCCCCTCCCCTAACATGGTGCAGGAAGCCGACTAGGCCACGTCCACCCAGATGGCAGTGAACCCATTGCTAAAATTTTTGAAGCCCACCCCTGCTTGCCACCACTTTGGGTCCAGAATTTCCGTTGTTTAAACAAGGCATTTAAGAAGCCAAGCCCAATTTGACAATCTTTTTTTGCCATGCTTGTTGAGTGAACCATTGAGGTCGTTAAGCAAATCTGGCTTTCCCCCTTTGATTTTGCTTGTCAGAAGCCAGTTGGGTAGGTCACAAGTGGTGATGATGTGACCCTTGGATGCTGCAATTGTTGTAAATACATACCGGTTGCCAAGCACCTAATTTTGATCACATAACTGCAGGGGTGTCGCAACAGTCATAAGCACAAGGACTTGTCATAAGCCACTTTTTTCAGTGTTGTTGTAACTTTGAATGGTCACTAAACAAAAGCTTGTAAGTTGAGGATTACCTGTAATGACGTCATTTAGTTTAGTTTACTTTACTTTATTGTCATTGCACCATGTACAACGAAATTAAATACCGTCTTCCGTGTACATTATACATAAAAAACAAAAACAAAAACACACATCCTTCACATTTTATACAATTTTACTGAAAACCCCTGATATTGCATGAATCAATCAATCAATCAATCAATCAGAATAGAGCTGAAAGGGAC
Organism: Laticauda laticaudata; assembly: GCA_004320025.1. Classification (NCBI taxonomy): domain Eukaryota; kingdom Metazoa; phylum Chordata; class Lepidosauria; order Squamata; family Elapidae; genus Laticauda; species Laticauda laticaudata. Next base: position 18,096 of record BHFT01032937.1, read on the forward strand.
CCAGTACCATTTCAAATAAGTGACTGTCCTCATCTCTTTCCTAAAAACCTCCAGTGATGTAATATTGCACCATACAGTAGAATTTAATAGAGTTACTGCCCTGGGATAGAAGCTGTTTTTTAGTGCATTTGTCCTTGTTTTTAATGTCCTGTACCATCTGCCAGATGGTAATACTTAAAAAAAAAAAAGGGTGCTCAGGATGAGATGGATCTTTAAGAATGTTTTGAACTTCCTGGTGTTGATCTCCAGGTTCCCTTCTGTATTTCTCCTTCCTGTTCCTTGGGCAGTCTCTCTTCTCTAAGCCTTTTCCCAGGTTGACCTCAGTTGACCTTTTTGAAGGTATGTTAAAGAGGAAGTTTGGTCCACTAATATGTTCACCATCCTTCTAGGACTTCCCAATCTTGCACTTGGATGGAATTGTGGATGAACATTCCAATGTCCTGGGCTTCTCCATGTTCAACACCAGCCATCCTTTCTATATGGAATTTGTCCGTAGCCTCAACATGTCATGGCGGGAGAACTGTGAACTCAACCCTTACCCAGGACCGGCGGTAAGTGTGACAACCCAGCATGAGGATGGAGAGATGACTAGATGGGTTCATGTGTGTGAAGGATTATCTCGCTAAATAAGGACTGTGGGATTTGAAAAGGTGATGTATTTCTTCTCACAAACGGAGTTACAGAATAGCAATCACAGAATCATAATAGTCTTTCTGGGTTCCTCTGTATAAGGAGCCTCCAAACTTGATAACTTTAAGACTTGTGGTCTTCAACTTCCTCAGCTTCAACAGCCAGTTGAGGAATTCTGGGAGTTGAAGTCCACAAGTCTTAAAGTTGCCAAGTTTGGGGACTCCTACATATTTGTGGGTAAATGACTATCCCTCATCCTTCTCTTTGGAGAGTTGTGATCTTCAGTTGCTTTATAAAGGAATGTCTGCAGATCTGTGATGTTCTATTATCATTTGCTGTTGACAAGAACCCACTTTTCTAACCTAACCTTAATTCCACCCAAAGGGCAAGAGGATGTTCCCTAACTGTTTTCAATATCTTAGTTTATCAAAATCAACTGAGCCTCTAATATTATTAAATAAACTTGGCAGGCAGGTAAAATGCCTGTAGAAAATTACCTCTGGCTTACTTTGATCTGAAGTTTGAGTCCGTTTTGCTCAGTCTATCATATATCATAGTTTGTAGTTCATTAAGAGGAAGAGAAGGGAAAGCTAACTCTTCTCAACCGCTAAAAGCATTACTGCTTTCTTGAAGATGAAAATTAATATGACATTGTAAATAAGCAAGAGTTGCCTGCATATTCATTGGAAGAGATAATTTTGACATTGGCTGAAATTCTGAGTTGGAAATTATCTGGCAGTTTTAACATCTGAAGAATGCTGGGTAGAAGACAAGAGAAGTTAGGAATCTATGCAGTTAGGAATCTATGTCTTCTTGATGGACTTCAACTTTCTTCAATACAACATCTGCAGGAAGGATCTTGGGTTGAGGAAAGGTGGATTGGGAGCATGAGGAACAAATGATTGGTTGAAGAAGAATGGAATGTTGGGTTGAGTAATGAAGGATGTTGGGTTAAGGAAAGATGGATTATTGGCTTGAGGGAAGATGGATGTTGAGGAATGAAGGATGTTGACTTGAGGAAAGATGGATTGTTAGCTTGAGGAACAAAGGATGTTGGGTTGAGGAAAGATGGATTATTGGCTTGAGGAAGGAAGGATGTTGGGTTGAGGAAAGATGAATTGTTGGCTTGAGAAATGTTGAGTTGAGGAAAGATGGATTGTTGGTTTGGGGAACAAAGGATGTTGGGTTGAGGAAAGATGGATTGTTGAGTTGACAAACAAAAGATGTTGGGTTGAAGACCACAGTTGAAGTCAGCCGATAAGACATGGATTCTTAACTGCAGAGATTCCTAACTGCTTCTACCTAAAATTATTTCTGTTCAGGCAAGCTTCAGAATAAACACTCTTCCACTGTTGACTTGTAGAGATTGTTTAAGATCAGGTTGACTTCATCCTGGTGGAGCACATCCACACTCACTATCTGACTCATCCAACCCGCCTCCCATTCTGCAGCTGCACAGATGTTTTTGCATTGTAGCCAAAGGAAGAATAGCTATGGAAGAACAGGATAGCAAGGAGGGGGGCCTCTCTGTGCCCATCCCCCTCCCCAAATGCCATAATTAGCAGCAGCTGAATTATTTTTGTTCCCTTCCAGCTATCAGCAGCCCTCATGTTTGACGCAGTACATGTGGTTGTGAGTGCCGTGCGGGAATTGAACCGTAGCCAGGAGATTGGGGTTAAGCCCCTGGCTTGCACATCAGCTAACATCTGGCAACATGGAACCAGCCTGATGAACTACCTGCGCATGGTGAGAGGCTGCTTCTCCTGGAATGACAGTTCCCTCCCCCACTTTTTTTTTTAAAAAGAAGCAAAACAAGAACATGGAAATACGTGACATGGTTGTGTAAGCGTTGATGTCTGTCTTGTTAGATTTGCCCAAACAAAGGTCAGATGTTCTCAGCTGGAGCAAATGCGCCAACTGCCCCGCAAGGTTCCCTAAAGAGAAATGTGGCCACTGACTTTTCTGCTCTTGCAATAACGGATGGAAGATTTATCCAATTAAGTGGATGTGCACAAGTCACTAGAAATAAAACTGTCCAAATTTAGCATTTGGGTTGAATCTGTCTGCCAATTTTGTCAATGGTGTTATCTCATACAGGCAGCCAAAATGGGAAGGTGTCCTCCCATTTTCCTTTCAGAGTCCTCCCCTCCCTTTTCAAAATTTGGCAAGAAAAAATTAAAAACCCTCAAGGGCTATTTTACTACCACATTTCTGTGGCACAGCTTAGCACCAGGGTCTCCAAACATGGCCACTTTAAGGCTTGTGGACTTCAACTCCCAGAATTCCTCAGCCAGCCAGACCATCCAATGTCCTAGGTCATGGCTGGCTGAGGAATTCTGGGAGTTGAAGTCCACAGGTCTTAAAGCGCCAGTGTTTGGAGACCACTGACCTAGGACATAGGATAATCTCCCTTCCTTATTTGGGAGATGAAGAGATCCCGAGTTCTTCCTTCTCAAGCTAATTGTAACTTGTGAACCAATTTTGGCTGTGCCTCACTCTCATTCTCCTGTGTTCTTCTCTCTTGTCTTCTTCGATTGGCACCCCATTCCTCTGTCACTCCATCCCTGGCTAGGTAGAGTATGATGGGCTGACGGGACGCGTGGAATTCAACAGCAAAGGTCAAAGAACCAATTATACCCTGAGAATTCTGGAAAAAGGACGACATGGACACCGGGAGGTGAGATGACTAGCGCTTGAGCTTAGGATGCCCTGTTTTTGCAAAGATTACAGATAGTCCTCGACTTACAACCATTTGTTTAATGGCCATTCAAAGTTACAACGGCCCTGAAAAAAAAAGTGACACAATCATTTTTCACCAGGATGACCGTTGCAGCCATCGTGGTCAACATTCGGGCGCTTGGCAATGGGCTCCTGTTTGAGGAGTCTGGCAGTTACCCCCATTTAAATCTTGAGTCTCAAGCCAAACTTCCAAAACTTCAGAAGGATTTATTTAGAATTAACATGCCAGCACTTCTTGGGTGCAGCCGACTCTGAGACACATCATTCATTGTCTCCCTTGACCCTAGTTTTCCCCCACCTCCTGGGTGTATCATAATTCCTGTTCTCCAATGGGACACATCCATAACCAAGAGGCATCAGTCATGCTCTCCAGTTAGAATTTTGCACAGCAGAAAAGTCACTTAGTTACTATCTTTGAAAACATTTATGGAATGCACTTTCGGTTTTGCAAGCTGCCGCACTGCTCTTTCATACCCCTTTCCCCTCCCTTTCCTTTCTGTTGGCAACTCTAAAAAGACCTATAGAAATATTTTATGAGTTGACATCCTGTTTATGACCATCGCTGTGTCTCTGGAAGGTCACGTGTTCCCCTCTTGTGACCTTCTGACGAGCAAAGTCAATGGGGAAGCCAGATTCGCTTAATAGCGGTGTTACACACTTAAGAACTGCAGTGATTCACTTTCTTGCCACACCTGTGAGATGGGATGAGACTCGCTTAACAGCTGTCTGGCTTAGCAACCATAATGCTGGGCTCAATGGTGGTCATAAGTCAAGGACTGCCTGTGTACAGGGTAACTCTAGCAAGAACCTATGATGACCTGGGGCATGACACAAAAATAACAAAGTCACAAAAGTAGAATAAATTCCCTTTAATGCCTCCACCTTGGGCCCCAATGTCCAATTATCCTCGGGTAGATATCAAACTCTTCCAAAAACAGTCTACAAAGGGGAATAAATGCAGTTCAAACCCAAAGTAAAGATAATTAGAAACACACAAAAAAAAACCCAACACAAACCACGCTGAAGTAATTAACACAGGATGATAAATTGCAGACTTTCACAAGATAATGCAGCAACCACAGTTGGGAGGATAATAAGCCTTGACAAAGATAATGCACGCTTTGCTTCCAGCAAGGAGCTGTGTAAAATGTCCCACTTATATCCTGTCCTCCATCTGCAATTAAATGAAAAGGATCAGGGCCCTTTTCTCTCCCATAAGCCACATTGCTCCCTTCTCCGTTCCTTCCTGTGTGCCCTAGGATAAAGAGGGGGTGGCCCTGGGTCTTCCTCTGAAGGCCCAGCCAGACTGTGTCCTTCCCCCATTTCTGCCACAGCCACCAGCGCCACACTCCCACTCCCTCTCAGCTGCTCAATCTCCCCCTCAAGAATCAGACTCCAACAAGGGCATGACAGAACCTATAACCAGGGCTTCTTTCTCAACAGATTGGGGTGTGGTACTCCAACAAGACTCTTGCAATGAATGCCACAACGCTGGATATCAACGTCTCGGAAATCCTTACCAATAAGACCCTGGTCATCACCACCATCTTGGTAAGCACCCTCCTTGTCTTATTCTCAGGAGTATTTCTCCACCATTTGAAAAGCAGGCTTTAAATAGTTGTGCAGGTGACTTGGTTAAAGTCATCCAAGCAGGCAAAGAAGAACTGGGGGCCCTTGGAGATGTGAACACAAGGGAGTTTTAGCTTGTTTTGAAGTGTTTCATGTAGGAAAGAGAGGTTCCTTGATTTCCTCTTTCCTGTTTGGTGGTTCCTTGATTCCAATCACAGAGATGATTGTGAAAGATGAATAACAGAATAACAGAGTTGGATGGGAGCTTGGAGACCTTCTAGTCCAGCCCCCTACCCAGGCAGCCAACCCTATGTACCATTTCAGACAAGTGGCTATCCAGCCTCTCCTTGAAAACTTGGAGCATTCACAACTTCTGGAGACAAGCCCGTCCAATGATCAATTGCTCTCACTGTCAGGAAATTTCTCCTTAGTTCTCGGTTGCTTCTCTCCTTGATTAGTTTCCATCCATTGCTTCTTGTCCTGCCCTCACATGCTTGGGAGAATAGCTTGACTCCCTCTTCTTTGGGGCAGCCCCTGAGATATTGGAACACTGCTGTCATGTCACCTCTAGTCCTTCTCTTCACAAGACGAGCCATGCCCAATTCCTGAAATTGTTCTTTGTATATTTTAGCCTCCAGTCCCCTAATCATTTGTTGCTCTGTTGTAGTCTCAATGTCTTTTTCACATCATGGCATACTTCCTTTTACATAGTGAAGACTTCCTCCAAATAGTTTGGAGTAGTTCTTCAGTTCCAAAAAGTAGTTGAAACGGCTGCTTGAAATGGGCAAACTCTTATGGCTCATCCTTTAGGCTGAAAATGGGATGGCGGTTGTGATGAGTAAACAATAATTAATGTCTGGCATGTATTTCTCTACAATGGACTGATGACAAGCATGCTTCAGTTGAGGAGAGGGAAAAACAAGAAGAATTAGGCAAATTAATGAAGAGCCATGATTGTGACTGTGATTTTCATGCACAAAAGAAATGTCCATCCTTCTGTGTGTGAGTGGGTACAGAGAAACAAAAGGTGCAGATTGTTGAGTTGTTATGACGTGCTGTTGTTGAGCTTCTGGAGGGATGTGGCTGGTTCCTCTAGAACATTCACCAGAATAGAGGCAGGGACCAGCGCTCTTGAGATAATTTCAGAAGTACTCTGTAAGTGGTTAGGACAGATATCTGGGGGAAAACCATGGCTCACTTCTCTAGTAGGCTGATGAATGGGAAAGGAAAGAGAGAAATAGAGGAAGAGAAAGAGGGAAGGGGTAGGAAAAAGGAATAGCAACCTCATCCTCTCATGGCCATCTGATGGATAGCATCTGACCGATAGCTCAGAGAGTCAGCCTGGCATAGTAATTAAGGTGCTGGCCTATAAACCAGGAGACTTAGTTCTAGTCCCGCTTTAAACATGAAAACTAGTTGGGGGAATTTGGATCAATCATCAGAAGACTCTTGAGTTCTAGTTCCACCTTAGACATGAAAGCCAACTGGGGGACTTTGGGCCAATCACCAGAAGACTCTGAGTTCTAGTCCTGCCTTATCTATGAAAGCCAATTGACTGTCTTTGAGCCAATCACACTCTCTCAACCCAACTACCTCATACGGTTGTTGTGGGAAAAAACAGGAAGAAGTAGGACTATTATATATGTTTGGGTTTGGGTTTCTCCTATCAAAAATATGTCAGATCTTGAGGACAGTTGTCTGTTATCTACTAGCTCAAGGGTTTCCAAACTTGGCAACATTAAGACTTGTGGACTTCAACTCTCAGAATTCCCCAGCCAGAGCATGTCACCTCATATTATATCCTGGATTTCCCTCTTACAGGAGAACCCCTACGTGATGCGTCGGGCAAACTTCCAGGAACTATCTGGTCCTGCACAGTATGAAGGCTTCTGCGTGGACATGCTTCACGAGCTTGCCGACATCCTTAAGTTCCGTTTCCAGATCAAATTGGTGGATGATGGGCTTTACGGCGCTCCTGAACCCAATGGATCTTGGACAGGCATGGTGGGAGAACTCATTAACAGAGTAAGCATCTTTGCTTCTAGGATCTGAATGGGTTAGACCGCAATGAACATTTGTTTGTGGGTGTGCTTATCCAGAGAAGGCTGTCTACAAAATGACTCACAATTACTCAGTTGTAGGCGAACCAAATCTGGATCCAAACATTTGGATAAGAAAGCATCAAAGAGATACATATTTTTGCTGTCTCTCTCTGCCACTTTTTCTAGCGGTTTTTGAGATTGCTGCAAGCAAGAGCTGATAGCTCAGACCAATCAATCTCTTTTTAACAGCCCTATGATCCCTTGCAGGATGGAGTCTGGGCAACAGAATGGAGCTGAGCTGGCTGGATGCCCTTCCTGTTGCCAATGCAGAGGTTTTTTTGCCCCCAGCTAAAGTGTGGCCAGAGAGAAATAATCTGCCTCTACCCAGAATCGAACTCAACAGCCACCTGATGGTGAAGCGAGAGTGCCACCTCTAGGCCACCGCATCTGGTAGCTCAGCTCAATGCTGTTAAAATAATCAAAGGATTTACAGATAATCTTTGACTTACAATATTTCATTTAATGGCTGTTCAGATTACAATGGCCCCGTAAAAAGCTAAGTAGGACTGTTTGTCACACTAACAACTCTTGCAGCCTCCCCACTTCTTGCCACAGTTGTTAAGTAAATCACTGCAGTTGTTATGTTAGTGATCCAGTTGTTAAGCGAGTCTGGCTTCCCCATTAACTTTTCTCATCTGGAGGTCGCAAAAGGGGATCACAGGACACATCAAAGGTCATAACTATGAGTCAATTGCCAAAGATTTGAACATCGATGAACAATCATAAGTGTGAAACAGGATGATAAGTCATCATAACTTAGAATGGTCACTAAAAGAACCGTCCAGGACAACTTGTAGCCTTTGCTTGGGTTCCAACCAGCCAGTGAAAGCCTAGGGAGCAGCAAGTGTTATTCTGTGTACATGACAATTAGCGTTCCCTGTGCTTTGCTTTTCCAGAAAGCTGATCTGGCGGTGGCTGCCTTCACCATCACAGCTGAACGCGAGAAAGTCATCGACTTCTCCAAGCCCTTCATGACTTTGGGAATCAGCATCCTGTACCGTGTACACATGGTAGGTACAACTCCATCTTAAAAGTGGAGGGAAGAAGAGTGGGAGATTATCTAATGATCTGGGAGAATACTGGGCTGATAGCAATAGCACTTAGATTTATATGCCGCTTTACAGTGCTTTTACAGCCCTCTCTAAGTGGTTTACAGAGTCAACCTCTTTCCCCCAACAATCTGGGTTCTCATTTTACCTACCTCGGAAGGAGGGAAGATCGAGACAACCTTGAGCCCGGTGAATTTCCAGATTGCAGGCAGCCAACAATCAACATAAGTAGCCTGGAGTACTGCACACTAACCACTGCGTCACCATGGCTCATTTCCTTCAGGCCTGACCTTAGTTCTACTGAGTCAAGAGGTGGTGACAAAATTGTACCTATTAAGTATAAGGCTATATTTAATGCAGGAGGTTCCTCAACTTGGAAATTTCCAGATGGATGGACCTCGCCTTCTAGAATTCCCCAATCAGCCTGGAGTTCTGAAGCTAAGTCCACTCATAGAGAACCAGTTTGGTGCAGTTACTAAGGTCACTGGACTAGAAACCAAGGCACTGAGTATTCTAGTCCTCTCTTGGACACCAAGTTAACAGGGTGAATTTCAGCCAGTCACTCTCTCAAATTTAGGAAGAAGGCAATTGCAAATCATTTCCAAAAAACCTCCCCAAACCCCAAAATGGTGCTAGGACTTTGGAGGTACACATGGACATACATGCACACTGAGAGAGAAAGGGAAGGAGAGACAGAGAAAGAGAGAGAGAAAGGAGAGAGAGAGAAAGCAGGAGAGAGAGAAAAGGGGAGAGAGAAAGGGAGAGAAGAGAGAAAACGGGAGAGAGAAAAAGGGGGAAAGAAAGAAAGGGAGAGAGAGAGAGAGAGAGAATGGGGGAGAGAAAGATTTCCACATATCAAGAAGTTGGTAAGTTTGCAAAAAACATTTAATGCAACACACACTTTGGAACTACGCTTGATATAAGGAAATTCAGAAATACTTCAGTGAACCTATTCTAATCTTTTTTTTTTCTTCCATAGGGACGCAAACCGGGGTATTTTTCCTTCCTTGACCCCTTTTCCCCAGCTGTTTGGCTTTTCATGCTTCTTGCCTATCTTGCAGTCAGCTGCGTCCTCTTTCTAGCTGCTCGGTAAGTCCTACATATGAGAGATTCATCTTAGACTTAAGGTGCCACATTCAAGGCACCATAAGCGTCATCTCAAGCAAGTGTGGATTCTTTAGATCAGCGTTTCCAAACCTTGGCAACTTTTAAGAGATGTGGACTTCAACTCCCAGAATTCCCCAGCCAGACCTGTTGGCTGAGGAATTCTGGGAGTTGAAGTTCACACATGTTCAAATTTCCAAGCCTGAGACACACAGCTTCAGTTACTTCTTCTTGGAATGCTGTTTTGTTCTGTGATCTGTTGTCAGTAAGTAGGACTAGACTGAGTCTAATAAAGTAATTGCATTCTACCTGGAAATAATTCTGAAGCAAGAAAAAGTAAGCTCGCATTTCAGGTTTCTTAAAATTTTATAGAAACTTCCTCCTCCTTTTCTGTTGGCAACTCTAAAAAGACCATAGAAATATTTTATGAGTTGACAGCCAGTTGCCAAGCATCTGAATTTTGATCAGGTAACCAAAGGATGCAAAGGATATGCTGTTGTCACTTTGAACGGTCACAAAACCAATGGTGGCAAGGACAACCTGTAAGTCAGTTTAATTGGTCCTTCTCGTGAGGATCTGATCTTTCACACCTAACATCTAAAAGTTAGGAGAGTCGTCTGTAAAGATTCTCTACAGGTGATGGTTGTCCCAAAGGTGCTTTTTTTTCAGGAGGCAACTGGATTTTCTTGTTTTTTTCTTTTGAAGACATTTTGCTTCTCATCCAAGAAGCTTCTTCAGCTCTGNAGCTTCTTCAGCTCTGACTGGATGGTGGGGAATGGAAGGATTTATGCTCCTTGCAGACAGCTGGTCACTTGCACCCTTTTAGGGAGTCCTTGAGGCTACTTGGAGGTTTTATCTGTGCCCTCAGGGTCATCTGAGTGGTGCTCCTGGTTCCTGTAGTATGCAATTTTTTCCTCTGGAAATCCATTCCTAGGCTCACACCATTCCAAGGAGGTTCATCCCAAATTGTATAGCTAAAAGTCTGTAGAGATTCCCAGTGAGAAGAGTTGCTTTGTTGAGTGAGAAGGGGGCAGCATATAAATTTAATAAAGGAAAGAAGTCTGAACCATTTCTTCCTTCCACAGGCTGAGTCCTTACGAATGGTACAACCCTCATCCTTGTCTCCGGGAGCGTCATAACATCCTGGAAAACCAGTACACACTGGGAAACAGCCTCTGGTTCCCAGTTGGGGGCTTCATGCAACAGGGATCAGAAATTATGCCCCGAGCTCTTTCTACTCGTTGTGTCAGTGGCGTCTGGTAAGCAACATTCAATGTATAGAATGGGAAGGTTGCGTTTCTGTGTTTGTTTTCATAGTCATAATGTACACTGAAGATGGTATTTAATTTCATTGTACAAGGTGCAAGGACAGTAAATAGAAATAGCAGTAGCATTTAGACTTATATACCGCTTTATAGTGCTTAACAGCCCTCTCTAAGCAGTTTACAGAGTCAGCATAATGGCTCCCAACAATTTGGGTCCTTACTTGACCCACCTCGGAAGGATGGAAGGCTGAGTCAACCTTGAGCCTTGGTGGGATTTGAACTGCCAAATTGAAGTAGCCTGCAGTATTGCACTCTTAACCACTGCACCACAGAGGCTCCTAAACTAAACTATATGACAAACAACCGAGCCGGCTGAAAGAAAGAAATCATGCAGAGAAAATTGCACAACTTCTTCCCCACCGACTGCATGGAGTACAGACAGTCCTCAACTTACGACCACAATTGAGCCCAACATTACTGTTGCTAAGTGAGACATTTGTTAAAATGAGGAGTTTGGCTCCAATTTTAGGAACTTTCTTGCCATGGTTGCTAAGCGAGCCACTGCCGTTGTTAAATTAGTCATATGGTTGTTAAGTGAAGCTGGTCAGAAGGTCCTCCCAAAAGGGGAATTGCGTAACCTCAGGACGCTGCAACCATCATAAATACAAGTCCATTGCCAAGCATCTGAATTTTTGATCACATTACCATGGGGACAGTGCCACGGTCGTAAGCGTGAAAACTTTAGTCCCTTTTTGCAGTGCTGTAGTATCATTGAACGGTCACTAAAACAAGCTGTTGTAAGTTGAGGACTGCCTGTGTTTTGTTTGCAAGAGGTCTGGAAAAAATCACAATGTTCTTATCTTCCATCTACCTTGAAATATTTAATGTTCAGGGATGATGGTTGTTGTTGTGGTGGTTGTTTCCCCCACTCTGGAACATAGTGCCCCACCACCTATAGATTTCGATGTTTTTTTTAACGGAATCCAAATGAGGTTTGCAATCCTTAATTGGGAGCTTAATTGGCACTAAAACTTTAGCTGATTAATCAGTGGGGAGCAATTTTAATTGGCAAGAACAACACTTCATCTTTGGGATTGTACATTAAGGGCATATTGGTTGTGGCATGTTGATGCAATAGCAATCTTTTTTTTTCTTTTTTCAATGATGATTTCTAAGAAGGAATTGCAGTATATCAGAGTGTATAGCAATAGCACTTAGACTTATATACCACTTCACAGTGCTTTTACAGCCCTCTCTAAGCCAGCGGTCGCCAACCGGTGGGCTACAGCCCACTGGTGGGCCATGAGAAAATTTTGGTGGGCCCCAGAGAAATCTCACCCCCAGAGCACCCCTCCCCCAAAGCAATTAATCCAGGCTGCACAAGGCTGCTCAGTCCACATGGCCCATGGGAAACCCCCCGCCCATTCACTCCTTGCCTGGCAAACTTTTCTGCTAAGTTGCTATTTTTCCTTTTTCCGACCATCATCTGTTCTGTTGTGCCGGGAGATTTAGATTAGCTAGGAAGCAGGAAATGGTTGGATTTCTTAGGGATAAGCCTTTTAGGCGGGGGGGAAAAAGGCCGGCAGGGGGGGGGAACATGGCTTGCGATTTCTTGCTTTCTAGCTAAGGACAGGCACCGAACCTCTCTGAGGACTGAAGGTTTGCTTGCAAGCAAATTCAGTGCAGACTCATGGCAAGCAAATTTGAGAGACCGAGCTAGCTGATGGCAGATAGATAGATCACTCAATGATTCTGTGAGCAACTCAATCTGCCTGCTTTGCCTGATTTTGGATAAAAGTTGTTTTTTATTTGTAAAAAAAATCAAAATTCACATACATGGTGTGTTGTGAGTTAATTTTGTGAGTTTGCTTGCAAGCAAATTTTATGTGACAGACTGAGTTAGCGCAATGGCAGATAGATAGATTTCTGAATGAATCTGTGATTCTGTGAGCAACTCTATCTGCCTGCCTGCTTTGCCTGATTTTGGGTAAAAGTTGCTCTTTTTTTATAAAAAATTCAATATTTATATAAATATTTATAATATTTTACATACAAGCCATGCCCAGCCATTCACCGCCCACAGAACCAGTTAGTGGTCCCTGGGATCTAAAATTATAAGTTTGGTGGTTCCCTGAGGTCCAAAAGGTTGGCGATCTCTGGTTTACAGAGTCAACATAATTGCCCCTAACAATCTGGGTCCTCATTTTACCCACCTCGGAAGAACGGAAGGCTGAGTCAACCTTGAGCCTGGTGAGATTTGAACTGCCAAACTGCAGGCAGCCGGCAGTCAGCAGAAGTAGCCTGCAGTACTACACTCTAACCACTGCGCCACTGTGGTTCACAGGTCAGCGATGGTTAACTTTTTTGGCACCAAGTGCCCAAAGTGTACATGCACATCACTTAAATGCAACATGTGTATGTGTGCCTTGCACACAGCCCCTTCTCCCCATGCACACGTGCCCCCCTGGCCCTGCACATGTGTGTGCAACCTCCTCACCCCTCCCATGCATGCACTGAAGAAAAGACCTGAAGACCAGCTGGCTGGAGGGAGGCACGCATGCACATGCGCGGTGGAGCCGAGCCGGGGCGATGGCTTGCGTGCCCAGAGAGAGGCCTCTGCGTTCACCTCTGGCCCACCTGCCACAGGTTCACCCTCACGGGTATTGGTTGCCATGTCTTTTCCTTCAAAAATCACCCGTGTTGGCAAACCTATGGCATGCATGCCACAGGTGGCAAGCAGAGCCATCTGTACCGGCACACGAGGCCCAGGCAAACTTACCTCACTGCACATGCGTGCACCTCTCAGCTGATTTTTGGCCCGTTTGAAGCCTTTTTTCAGCCTCCCAGAGGTTTGAAAAAAGCTTCTGCAGCCCAAAAAATAGGCCCATTTCGTCACTTCTGGGATTTCCGGAAATATAGGAAGTGATGAAACTGGTCTATTTTGGGAGCTGCAGAGGCTTTTTTCAAGCCTTTGGGAGGCTGAAAAAGGCCTCAATCGGACTGAAAATCAGCTGGGAGATACACTGCAAATAAGGGGGCAGTGGAGGGGGGAATTGCACATGCATGCGCAGGGGACGTGAGGGCAGCGCATTGCCTTCCGGGTGCTGACATTTTTAGCACAGGAGCCCAAAAAGGTTAGCCACCACTGCCCTACACCATTTCTGACAGATGGCCGTCCAGTCTCTTCTTGGAAGCCTCCAGCAATGAAGCTCCCACAACTTCTGAAGGCAACTTCTGTTCCACGGGTTGATTGTTCTCCCTGTCAGGAAATTTCCTCTTATTTCCAGGTTGAATCTCTCCTAGATCAGTTTCCATCCATTATTCCTTGTCTGGCCTTTGGGTGCTTTGGAAAAAACTTCTCTTGTGCAAGCACCCACCGCTTGCATAAATGGAGCTGCGCATATGAGCACCCTTGCCCACTGCTTGTGTAGAATCATCCCCTCTCTCCCCCTTCTACCACCGCTGGAAAGATTTGCGACCGCAGTCTTAGGAGACACATGTAAAGAGGTGTCTTACCAAGACTTGTACCTTAAGTCAACGTTGAAGGTGAAAAGTAGAGATTTGTCCTTATGTCTCTCTAAAAAAAAAAATCAAACCGGGTTTCCTCTTTGTTGTTATAAAGGTGGGCCTTCACTCTGATCATCATCTCCTCCTACACGGCCAACCTTGCCGCCTTCCTCACCGTGCAGCGCATGGAGGTGCCTATAGAATCGGCGGACGACTTGGCCGATCAAACCAACATTGAATACGGCACCATCCATGCCGGTTCCACCATGACCTTTTTCCAGGTGAGTGTCATTTTCTCTTTACTTTGCACAGCTGGGCTGCTTGAGGGCTGTCTTCCCTAAACCCCTGCCATCTTAGGTGATGGAGGCTACCGGGTGGTTAGGCATGGCAGAGCTTTTGTAGTTTCCCTGAAGAAGCGAAAAACTAACTACCGTTGTAGCTCTCCACTGTCTACGTGCGTTAGTTGCAAAGGCCCTATTGTACACCTCTGTAGTGTTTTGATGAGGGCACTGCTTTCTGCTTGATTGTCTGGTATTAATTCCTTCTTATCTGGGTGTAAGCTGGACTTTTTTGTGTCTTTCTTTGGATTTTTTTATGGTGTCTTTCGAATGGTGTGCAAATGTGGTATATCTCTATGTGCCAGTGAAGGGCTGATTTGTCTGAATGACAAGTTTCCAAGAATTTCCTAGTTGGATTTTTCTTGGTCTAGGAAGTTTACACCTTCCCAGTTGAAATAATGGTTGGGTCTGTTTATTGATCAGTCTATTCAGATCTTCCCTAGAGAAGAGAAGAGAAGAGAAGAGAAGAGAAGAGAAGAGAAGAGAAGAGAAGAGAAGAGAAGAGAAGTCTTCTCACCCTGCCCTGCTCTTCCTCTCCTTCCTTCCTCCCTTCTTCCTTCCTTCCTTCTTCTGGCAACCTGTATCCATAGTAACAGCAGCCGTCTCTACTCCGAGAGACATTAATGAAGGGAAATCAATCATCAGACAAGGTGGCAGGCCTTGGTGACAGAAAAGGAGAACCCACATCTGCTTTACTCAGATCTCTGAAAATTGGTTTTTTTATCCTGATCCAAAAAGCCCAGCTTGTTGCAGTCTGCAAGCCCATCGTTATTTTTAATAAGGAGACTGGCTTGGCCTTGCCATGTTTAAAAAGCTTGGCTTGTATAATTTAGGGTTTTTTTTTCCTTTTAAAGAGTTTCTTAAAAGCTGCCTTACTTTTCTGGTTCTGCCATAGCAAAAAGGGCTCATGATTTTAATGATAAGCTGAAGCAAAATGAGACCAATTTCCCTCCCAATTTTGAGAGATGCCTCTTTCCTGGAAAGATAAATTAGAGAGGCAGGAGAAGAAATATATGTCTCTATTATAAATTTCTTGGAAAAAAGTTTGCAAGAGCAGTTAGTCAATAAATAATAAATGCATGAGTCATTCTACTACACTGTGCCTGAAAATGGTCCATCTGTCACATTAAACTTCCTGAGGTTTTGCTCCTCTCTCTTCCCAATCAGAATTCTCGCTATCAAACTTACCAGCGCATGTGGAATTACATGCATTCAAAGCAACCGAGTGTCTTCGTAAAGAGCACGGAAGAGGGAATTGCTCGGGTGCTGAATTCCAAATATGCCTTTCTTTTGGAGAGCACGATGAATGAATATCACCGGAGGCTCAACTGTAACCTTACCCAGATTGGGGGGCTACTAGATACCAAGGGCTATGGCATCGGGATGCCTCTGGGTGAGCAGTGGTAACTAGTTTGGCTTGGAGGAGGAGAAGGAGGAAGAGAGAGAAGAGGAGGGGGAGGAAAAGAAGAAGGAAGAGGAGGACAAGGAGGAGAGGGAATTGGAGAAAGAAGAAAGAGGGAAGAGGAAGAGGAGAAAGGGGGAGGAAGAGGACAAGGAGGAGAAAGAAAGAGAAAAAGGAACAGACAGAAAAGGGAAGAGGAAGAGGGGAGAGGAAGAGGAGGAAGGGGGAGGAGGAGGAGAAAGAGAGAAAAGGAAGAGAAAGGAGAAGAGGAGGACAAAGAGAAGGAGAAAGAGGGAAAAGGAGGAGGAGGAAGAGGAGAAAAAAGAGGGAAAAGGAGGAGAAGGGAGAGGAAGAGGAGGAAGGGGGAAGGCGAGGACAAAGAGAAGGAGAAATAGGGAAGAGGAAGAGGTCAAGGACAAGGAGAAAGAAGAAAGGGAAGAGGAGGAGAAAGGGGGACAAGGAAGACAAGGAGGAACAGATGGAAGAGGAGGAGGAGAAAGGGAAGAGGAAGCGGAGGAAGGGAAAAGAGGAGGAGGAAGAGAGAGGAGAGGAAGAGAACAAGGAAGAGAAAGAGGGAAGAGGAGGAAGAGGACAAGAAGAAGAAGAGGAGGAGGAGGAGGAGGAAGAGCTGAGAGAAGAAAGCTGATTGCTGCCTCATGGTTTGCCCCCTTATCCTCGCGCAGGTTCTCCATTCCGGGATGAGATCACCCTCGCCATTCTGCAGCTTCAGGAAAACAACCGACTGGAAATCCTGAAACGCAAATGGTGGGAAGGAAGCAAATGCCCCAAAGAGGAAGACCATCGGGCCAAAGGTCAGACATTAACCAGTAGAAAACATTAGCATCTGTTAAGCGAGTCTGTCCCACTTTTACAGCCTTTCTTCCCCCGCCAGTCGCTAAGTGAATCATTGCATTTCTTAAGTGGGTTACATGGTGGCTAAGGGAATTTACAGGATTCCCCACTGACTTTGCCCGTCAGAAGCTCGCAAAGGCAGATCACTTGACACCCCTACACCCCCTGGGACACTGCGACAACCGTCATAAATATGAAACCAATTGCCAAGCGGCTGGGTTTTGATCATGTGACCAGGGGGATGCTGCAATGGTTGTCAAAGTGAAGTTGTAGTGACTTTGAACCAGTGGTGAAATGCTACCGGTTTGGCCCGGTAAAAATGCTACCAGTTCTGCCAACTGATAGTAAAAAAAAAAAAAAAAGCTTCGGCAATCAGCTGAGAGGAGAAAGTAGAAAAAAGCCCAGGATCGGGGCCTCCCGCCTGCCTCTGCGCTTTTCTTTCTCCTCTCAGCTGATCGGCGCAGCAGAGCCTCAGCTGCTTGCACACGTGCGAAGTGCGCGATCACCGATCCGGTCGGGAAACTGGGAGAATCCCAACACTGCTTTGAACAGTCACTAAATGAACTGTTGTAAGCCAAGGACTACCTGTATTTCATGGTGGGGGTGCAGGTGGTACTTGCAAAAGCGGCCTCTTGTGGCCGTACAGTAGATTGCAGACAGGAAAAGCTGGACCTGCCAAGAGATCTCTCACAGATGAAATGAAATAGAATTCTTGACTGGCCAAGTGGGACTGGACACACGAGGAATTTGTCTGGGTGCAAATGCTCTCAATGTACATAAAATAAAAGATACATTCATCAAGAGTCAAGAATCATCAGGTACAACACTTAATGATAGTCCTAGGGTACAATAAGCAATCAAGTCATACTAGGAAACAGTCAATATAAATCATAAGGTATGTTCGTTGTTTCAATGTCAGTGTTCACCCTCCCCTACCTAGATAAGGAGTGATGAGAAGATTATCTATCTATCTGTCTATCTATCTATCTATCTATCTATCTATCTATCTATCTAGAGAATAGAATAGAACATTAGAATAGAATAGAATAGAATAGAATAGAATAGAATAGAATACTTTATTCGCCAAGTGTGATTGGACATACAAGGAATTCGTCTTGGTGCAAATGCTCTCAGTGTGCATAAAAGAAAAGATATATTTGTCAAGAGTCAAGAATCATCAGGTACAACACTTATGGTAGTCATAGGGTACAAATAGGCAATCAAATCATACCAGGAAACAGTCAATATAGATCGTAAGGATACAAGCAACAAAGTTACAGTCATACAGTCACAAGTAAGAGGGGATGGATGATAAGCTGTGATGAGAAGATTAATAATAATTATTATACTAGAGTTGCCATTGCCACTTTGTACAGCCATGAAACGAATGTAAGTCGAGAACTAACGGTCCTTCCTACCGGAGGGACATAAGCATCCATGGTCAGGTGTCTCCTATCTTTACTTAACAACTTGTATCATACACACATCATTCTTTACTCCAGGGTTGGGCATGGAGAACATTGGAGGAATATTTGTGGTGCTGATCTGTGGACTCATCATTGCCGTCTTTGTGGCTGTCATGGAATTTGTGTGGGCCACCCGGCGCTCAGTGGAGCATGAAGAGGTGAGTAAAAATTGGGGACGGGTGCAGGGAGAGGGTGGAGAGAAAGGAGGAAAGCGAAGGCTAGGAAAACGAAGAAAACCCTACATGCTTAAAGATCTCTTATGTCAACTCATAAAATATATCTATGGTCTTTTTAGAGTTGCCAACAGAAAAGGAGGGGGGGGACTTGCAAACCGAAACTGCAATCCATAAATGTTTTCAAAGATAGTAACTAGGTGACTGAAGTTTCTACCCCACAAAATTCTAACTGGACAGCATGATTGATGACTCTTGGCTATGGATGTGTTCCATTGGAGAATGTGAATTATGATACACCCAGGAGATGGAGGGAAAACCAGGGTCAAGGGTGACAATGAATTATGCTACACCAAGGCAGCACCGGTATGTTAATTCTCAATAAATCCTTTTGAAGTTTTGGAAGTTTGGCTCAAGACTCATGATTTAAATGAGGGCAACTGCCAGAATCCTGACAGCTAGCCGACTCTGAGCCACATAATTCACATCTTTGTCTCCACCTTCTCTGGAATATCCAGGCACTACCGTTTGGATACCGTGCGCACGGTGTCCACCGTAGCGGAACCATTTGTGCTGGCACGCAAGCCGCAGGCAAACTTACCTCACTGGGCATGTGCATACCTCACAGCTAATTTTCACTGGTTTGAGGCCTTTTTCGGCCTCCCAAAGGCTTGAGGAAGGCTTCTGCAGGCTTTGCAAGCCGAAAACTAGCCCCCTTTCGTCCCTTCCTCTTTTTTTCCGAAAATACCGGAAGTGAGCAAAACAGGCCTGAGAAGCCTGCAGAACCCTTCCTCAAGCCTTTGGGAGGCCGAAAAAGACCTCAAACCAGTTGAAAATCAGCTGTGAGGTGCAGTGCAGTTAAGGGGGTGGCGGGGGTGGGTGGATGGGATTATATGCGCATGTATAGGGGGCGAGGGGGCATGCATTGCCTTCTGGGTGTTGGCACGCAAGTGCAAGCGTGTAAGTACATGCACAATTTTCGGCACAGGAGCCCAAAAAGGTTAGCCACCACTGTTATAGGTCATTTAGTCCAAACCCTAACCTTAACTCCCCCGCCCAACCAGGAGACCCATACCTTTTCTGACCCATGGTAGTCCAATCTCTTCTTGAAAGCCGCCAGCGATTAAGCCGGCACAACTTCCAACTTCTTTACAACTAGCCTTAAGCAGAGAAGGAGCTGAGCCACAAGATCTTCCAAAGCCACAATTAGAAGTGTCAAAGGAGATGATGTGTATCCGTGACAAGCCGTTGTAAATCAAAGGCTGGATTTTAACAGCCGTGCAGAATCCCAAACATGCTTTTTTCAAAAGGCAACTGGACTTTGTTTTTCCTTGAAGGCGTTTTGCTTCCCATCCAAGAAGCTTCTTCAGTTCTGACTGAATGGTGGGGAATGGAAGGATGTATGTTCTTTGTAGTCCTCTGGTTGTTAGGGCTCTCTCTGAAAGTCATTGAATCAGAAGTGAAAAAGCTTCTTGGATGAGAAGGGAAACATCTTCAAGGAAAAAACAAAGAATGTCCAGTTGACTTTTGAAAAAAACACCTTTGGGACAACCATGACCTGGAGCAGGGGTGGGATTCAAATTTTGTAACAACCGGTTCTGTGGGCGTGGCTAGGTAGACATGACCATGTGACTGAGTGGGCGTGGCTTTTTTGGCAGAAACCCCCCCCTTTTTTGGGGGGGGGGGCTTCCAGGCCTCAGGAAAACCTCCTGGGGGGTGTTTTTGTTCCCAGTAGGTTTCCCTGGGGCCCAGGAAGGAAAGAAATGGCGCACGCAGCACCCCCCTGTGCTCCATTTTGGGGCCTTCTGGGCCTCAGGGAAGCCTCCTGGGTGAAGCATTAAGCAAGCAAGGGGAATCCCGGCACAGCTGATCATAGGAACAGCTGATCGTTGGGAGGGGGGAAAAAAAGAAACCGTAGGGCAGGGAAGAACGCAGTCAGCGATGTCGGGCATGCATGCAATGTTGCACATGCGCGATAAGGTCTGGCTGGGCATGGAGGGGAGGGGCAGGCGGAGAGGGGCGGGTGGAGAGGGGCGGGGTGGGGCCAGCAAGGGGCACGATTTGCTAGTTCTCTGAACTGCGCAGAATCATAATAACTGGTTCTATGGAACCAATCTGAACCGGTTGAACCCCACCCCTGACCTGGAGGACTGAGAATTACCATAGACAGTTTTGCATAATATAGACCTGTGATTTTTGTTGGGCCCTCCAACACTTTGTGAAAAATGGGATCACAATCTCTGCCACAATATTACTGATGCTTCGAGAATGGCACTAGTATGAGTGCAGGCAATCTTCACTTAGCAACAATAGTGTGGATTGGATTTTTTTCTTTCTAAGTGTGACATCATTTGTCCATGATGCTTAGTGCTGGAACTTCTGGCACTTCCAGTTGCCACCATTCAGCAAATCCTAAATGGTTGTTAAGTGACGATGTCGCATGGTCTCCATTTGTGACCTGCCAGCTTCCCTATTGACAAGGTCACAAACGGTGTTTATGTGATCTCTCAAATGACATAAGTATGAGGACTGGTTGTAAGTATCGTTTGTTCAGCATTGTTGTTAAGTTTGAACAGTCACTGAATGGGTATATATTAAGTGAGGACCACCTGTATTTTGTTGTACGGGTAATGCTCAATTTACAATGGCAATTGGGACCAGAACTGCCATCATTATGTGACACTACATGACAATACTGCTCAGTGACAGAAGATTTGGCAATCCAAATTGCTGCTGTTAAACAAGAACCTTGCAGGTCATTAAGCAACGATCTCCAGGACTTCCGATTTCCTGATGGCTTCCCCAATGACTTTGTTTGTCGGAAGCTGACAAGAAAATTGTGGCCATGTGATCCTGGCTTCCTCTGATATTCTGACTGGTCTCCTTTTCCCCCCTGCAGATCTCGGTGTGTCAAGAGATGCTGAGGGAGCTACGTCACGCGGTTTCTTGCCGCAAGCCGACTCGCTCCCGACGGCGACGGCGTCACTACCCCATCCGCGGGGGCCTTTCCCTGCGATCTGTCCGGGAGATGCGCCTCAGCAACGGCAAACTCTATTCGGGGACTTTAGTGACAGAACCAGGCCCTCAGCGCCTGCTGGAAGAGACCCCCAGGCCTTGTACCCACGTCCGCATTTGCCACGAGTGCCGGCGCATCCAGACTCTTCGGGGAGCTCCCCCGCCACCCCGGGGGCCCCAGCCGCCTGAAGAAGGCACTCCACGGAGGGGAGCCCCCCGCGAACTCAACGAGCAGGAGTGACTGCTCCCTGCCCTTGCTTTTTGGCCCCCTCCTTGTTGCCTTCGCTCCCTGGGCGGAGGTGCCTGCAGTTAGAGATGTACGCTATGCGTATGCCCTGAACGAGGGACCCAAAAACTGGGAGGACCCACCCAGCCCCACCCAGGGACCCTCGCCCTTGGGGGCTGCGGAGGTTTGCAGCTCTCCTTCCAAGTGGCCTGGAGAAAGAAACCCAACCTCCTTGTTCCAAAATACAGGGGAGGGGAGTGTTTCCCTTTTTGTGTGTCGCTCTCCTCCTATGAGAACGAGGTACTCATGCCTGGTCCCTTCCTCCTTCTCCCCCTCGCTCTCCGCCACCCAAATTTCACCCGTGGGTGGATGGTACCAGGATGTGTCTGTCTGGGCCGTGGCAAGAAAAGAGCAGAGTGAGTCATGTTGGTAGGGGAGAAGAGATCTTGAAACGAATCTACTTTTCAAGAAGAGTTTTCTCCTCCAGGTTGCCCTCCATGTTTTCTGGACCTCTGGCCTCCCTCCAGCTCATCCTGGCCCCTCCATCTTCTCTCAAGACAGCTGTGTGCTGGACATCCCCTCCCCTTCCATCAACCTCTGGAGGATGTGCTCAACAGCTGTACTGGAGGGCAGAGAAACCTGTGGCTCGCAAACGCTGTGGGGTTATGGCCCTCCAGCTATGGGGAGGGGAGGAGAGGGGGAGGTAGGGTTCCCACTCCTGAAATGCCCCACCCAGTCCACCCCACCCCACCCCACCCCACCAGAAAGCACATGGAGCTCCAAGTCCCTCTCAACCTCAGTTGAGATGTACGGTTTGGGGTTGTGTGGAGGAAAGAAGCATCCGGGCACTTAAGGTTAAGCTCAGAATCCGCTCGAATTGTCTTTGGAGAAGTCAGGGAACCCAGTGGGTTCCCCACACGGAGATCCCAGAACCAAGAACTTGAAGGAGCAGTTGAAATAAAAGAGCAGAAGTGACCGATGGACCAACTTTTGGAAGGGTGCAATTAACAACCACGGGACGTTTCCTCCCCACAAAGGGGAAGATTTAAGTGGGTGTGTGGAGCCGAGTCCTCACAATATCTTGTCTGTCCTTTTTTTAATTTTTGTCTCATTCTTTTTCCCCCCCTTCCTTTGGGATAAATTTCTATAGAAGCCAAAACAAAAACAAAACAAAATATCTGGAGACCTTAGTGACAACCCCAAAAGACAAAATAAATGTGAAAATTCTTGGTTCTTTTAAGTGAGTGATAGGAGAGGAGGTTTTTTTTTAATGGTATTTTATGAGTGTTCTCTATACTTGTGCGGTCACAGGTGTACACACACACACACACACATACATACATACATACATACATGGAGAAAGAGTGATCACTGCATAATTTGCTTTTTTTAAACTTAACTATACAGGAATTCATGAAAAGAAAGATGGAAAGAATGAACAAAAGTTGAGAATGCTTTATGGGGGTGCATGGATCTATTTTTTTAAAATGTCCCAATGTGTCCCATCTAAGGGGCTGCCCCAAAGAAGAGGGGGTCAACCTATTTTGTAAAGCACCTGAAGGCAGGACAGGAAGCATCGGGTGGAAACTGATCAAGGAGAGAAACAATCTGGAATTCAGGAGGAATTTCCTGCCAGAGAGAACCATTAACCAGTGGAACAACTTGCCACTAGAAGTGGGTGCTCCAACATTGGAGGTTTTAAAGAAGAGATTGGACGACCATTTGTCTGAAATGGTATAGGGTTTCCTACTTGAGCAGGAGGGTGGATAGATGACCTCCATGGTCCCTTCCAATTCTGTTCAAAAATACGGACACATTCTTCCTCACGAGGGAAACAAATATTGTGCTGCTATTGAAAATCTGCAAGGATTCAGAATCCCTTAACCTGAAATGATGCTTTCCTTCCAGCTTTGATTCCTCAGGGTAGAAGGAGGAATAATTAAAGTAAAAAGAAATGGATTAATATAGGAACCTAATAAAGGAACATAACAACATTTGAGGCCTAGTTTTTCCCACCTTTTGGCAGACAGGATAAGGAAGGCCGTCTTTAAAGCAGCTGGTCTCAAGGTAATAAGCAGCAAATGCTCAAATTAGGTTAATCTACTGTATAATTTGCAACATGACCGATTCAATATTCTTCCTTGAGCAACAACAGTGGCTTGAGTGGTTGTGAGGTTTTAGTAAAGAGCACAGAATAGATTTAATTGTAGCTCAGGATTAAACTGGGCCCTCGGTGCTCTTTGAGCTTGGTGGTTTTCTTGTGGTTTCATTACCAAGCCAGGTAACATCATCGGTGTTGGGGAGTAGAGTTTGTGGAGTGGGGAGAGGAGGAGGAGAAAGAGAAGGACTGTGTGCTTAGTGCTTTTTGAGCTTGATTTTCTTGCAGACGTTACATCACCGAACTAGGTAACACCATCAGTGCTAGGGAGTAGAGTTTGTGGAATATGGAGAGGAGGAGGAGAAAGAGGAAAAGAGTTCTGGGTCCTTAATGCTCTCTGAGCTTGGTGGTTTTCTTGTAGATGTTTCATTACCCAACTAGATAATGTCATCAAGTGCTAGTGAGCAGAGTTTGTAAAGTGGGGTGGGAGGAGGACGAAGAAGCGGAGGATTGAGGGGTCCTTAATGCTCTTTGGGCTTGGTGATTTTCTTGCAGATGTCACATCGCCAAACTAGGGAACCACATCAGTGCTGGAAAGGAAACATCTGCAAGTAAACCACCAAGCTCAGTGAGAAAAAAAGGATGTTGATGTTTAACGGAGAGTTCAATGGACAAGGTTAAAAAAAATAATCTTTTTTAAACTGCTAGTATCCAGTGTAATGAATATCAGTTCCATCATGGAGCTTGGAAAGAGCCTAAAATCTGAAGGTTATCAGCCCCAGCTTCACATCCTCCAAAGTGGAGAAAACTAAATTTGTATGTACTGTCTGAAATCCTGGTTTTTCTCAGCATCCAATCTGCCATGATTGCTAAAGTCCACATTTCTTTTGTTGGGACCGTGTCCACCAGTGTTCTTCACTGAAGCAGGTGTTCCTCGAATCCAAACATGTTGCTGAGACACTGAAGAGACCACAACCGAACCCAAAATTTCTGTTGCTAAAGCGAGACATTTTGCCCCAAGGCATTTCTACAACCTATCTTGCCCCAGTCATTAAGTAAATCTCTGCAGTTCTTAAGTTAGTCACATGGTCGTTAAGTGAACCTGGCTTCCTCATTGGCTTAGCTTGTGAGAAGGTGTTGTGGTGCTCCGGCAGCAGGTGCAGACAGCTGAGGTCTCGGAGAGGGAGGACTCGGATGAGGGGCCTGCGTGTGATGCAGGGATGGGACCAGGACCATCGGAGTGGAAGGCTGTCTTTGGAGATTGTGGAGGCTGGCAGCAGTGCTGAGGAAGTTCCTGAGGAGCTTGTGCCCAGTGCGTGTGCGTGCAGGGCTGCTCGAAGGAAAGAGCAGCTGCAGCAGCACAGGCAACTTGGGAGTAAGGATGCAAAGTAATAGCCCCCTCCTTAAGAGATAAAAGCCAGCTGAGAAACCGGAGTTCTTTGCAGGAAGCAAAGACATTTTTGCACTCGAGCCTTGTGGACATTTAGAATATCTTGGTTGGTGTTTGGCAACTCTTTGTGTTTGAAATATTTCTTCGCAACTTTATCTAGTGTTCTTGGCAGCCTTGCACAACCTTAGCAAGGCTCGTTCTTATCAGAGACAATTAGTTTGAAACAGCCTTTTAACCGTGAAGGAACGGAATTCGTAAAGAATCATTAAAAGGTTTTGCTGTTACCTCTGTTTTGTGTTGGTTTCCTTGGAACAAGGTTTGGGTCAGAACAGAAGGTTGCAAAAAGGGATCACATGATCCCGGGACACTTCGACCGTCACAAATACGTGTTTGTTGTCAAGTGTCTGAATTTTGATCCTGTGAATGCTGCACGGTTCAGTGTGAAAAACGGTCCCAAGTGGTGTTTTTTCAGTGCCATTGTAATGGTCTTTCAATGAATGGTTATAAGTCGAGGACTACCTTCATTTCCCTTGCCCCAAGAAAATCCATTTTATGGAGGCTGACTTGAGATTTTGAATTTGTGTGAATTTGGGGCGGCAAAGAGAAGTGTGGAATTTGGGCAGTGTTTGGTGAGTTGCCTGCAAGTTGCTTACTTGGCTCTCCCAGAATAAGTCACGTTAAAAGCTTATGTGAAAAACCCACTGCTGATCAGATCCGCAGTCAGTTTTTCCAGCATTTCTCAACCACAGGAACTTGAAGATGTGTGGACTTCAATTCCCAGAATCCCCAGCCAGCCATGAATTCTAGGAATTGAAGTCCACGTGTCTTCCAGTTCCGAAGGTTGATATTGTGGTCTGTCGGCAGCCTGTGAAGATGGCAGCAGAGTCGGACAGTGAGTGTGGAACATGGGTCAGTCTGGAGAGGATTCAGATGAGGGTCCTGCATCTGATACAGAGATGGGACCAGGGCCATCTGGGAGTTATGTGCTGACTCTGGAGCCTCCAGCGTATGACAGCAGCAAGGCAGAGGAACAAGGGGAGCCTGTTCCCAGTGCACATGTGCGCAGAGCTGCCAGAATAATTCAGACAAAAGGGGCGACTGAGGAGTAAGGCTTGGAGATGATTGGCTCCTCCCATAAGACATAAAGGAGGAGCAAAGGGACACGAGCCTTTGCAGGAAGCAACTTATTCGCTCTGTTCAGATTAAACCTTGAAGCTGTGTGTGGACTTTGTACTTCGTTTGGCTTTTTACAGTTCATTTGGCACTTTAGTTGTTGGCAGCAATTCAAAGGAGATAAAGGTGGGTGCTTATCTCGAGAGACTGTTTGGGACTCATTACGGGCTGGGAATGAACATAATTCCCAGCCGTTGAAATAAAAAGAGGGTTATTTGGACTAAGAATGTGCTTAATTATGGTCTCAGGAAACCTTGGTCAGAACAGATTGGCAACCTTAAACACTCAAAGAGCCACAAAAGTCCTAATTGGAAGCCCCCGTTCAATTCTGGAGCTTACTGGAAGTCCAGTTCCACCACCATAGAATCTCCTTCTAAGTCTACCTATCCTAACTGAAATCCCTATCAATTTTGGAGCCAACTGAAAACCCGTCTCTTGCCAGAGAGTCTCCTCCTGGCACGCTGGGCCTCCCCCCCCCCAACTGGAAGCTCCTCTCAAAATTGTGGCACCAACTGATAGGGAGCCACAGCAGAGGGATGAAAGAGCCACATGCGGCTCCAGAGCCATGGGTTGCTGACTGCTGTCCTAGCAGGATGTCCAAAATTATGATTATGAGGGTGGTGGTAATGGCTGTTTTCAGACATGACGTGCTGTCTAGGATATCCATCAAGAGAAAAACCTTCATTTAAGCCATTGATTTTAGTCAGCTCGCTGGTTTTCATTTATGCTCTTCACTACCAGTGGGGACATTTTTATGGATTGACACAATTGATTGGCACATCTATTATTTGCAATTAAAGAATACTTCTGTAAAAGATAAAGAGTACATTTTTTTCTAACCCCACTGTCTTTGGAGGGCACATTGTAGCTAAATATACTATTTAGTCCCATATAAAGAAATGAATTCAGCAGGTTTTTTTAAAAACAAATTGCTTCTTTTTCATATTTTTTTTTCTGCCTTCCATCTCTGGTAGAAAAAAGGTAGCCCTTGACTTTTTAAAATGTTTGTTTTGAAATAAAACTTTGTGGATTCACCATATTGCATTTATTTTAGGTTTGTCAGTAATTCAAATCTCAAGTTGGCTTCATTTGTTGGCATCTACAGGAAGTCCTTGACTTACAAACCCAAAATTTCTGTTGCTAAGTGAGACATTTACGTGATTTTTGCCCCCTTTTTCACCACAGCAGCTGTTCAGTGAATAACATGGTCATGAAGTGGAAACTGGCTTCCCCCTGGACCTTGCTTGTCAGAAGGTCGCAGAAAGGTATCAGGTCCATCATAAATATGAGTCAGTTGTCAAGTGCCTGTATTTTTATCATAGAAACACGGGATTGCTGCAATGGTTGTGTGGAAAATGGTCAGAAGTCATGTTGTAACTTCAAACGGTCACTAAACGAACAGTTCTTTCTGCTAAGATTATGGCTTCCCAGCCATAACAACTCAAGCTAGTTTAATGCCTTCAGACGTTGTGGGTGCTTCATCACTGGAGGGTTTTAAGAAGAGACTGGACAGTCACTTGTCTGAAATGGTATAGGATCTCCTGCTTGAGCAGGGGGGCTGGACTAGAAGACCTCCAAGGTCCCTTCCAGCTCAATTCTAATCCAGAGAATGTGTAAAATATACCTTTGATTTCCAAAGCCTCCTTGCAGTACTCATATCCTAACACCAGGTGGCAGAGTCTCCCTGAAATGGAATAGATTCGCCTGAAGGGAAAATAGCATTTTTCTCCCCTCCCCAAAAAACTCCTCTGTGAATCACATCTACGTATTTAGTTCAACTGCTCCGTAGTTGAGATTTTTTTTCCAGGTTTCAATACAGAATATTCCTTTTCTCTCATCTTTCTGGTTCAAGTGTATCTTTTTTTTACATTTTATCTTTTTTAAAAAAAAAAACCCTGACCTCATTTGGCAAGAGCTTGGTCCCAATTTGCATCACAGAACCCTCTGGTAGTCTGAGGACAGATTATCCACTGTACCAGAAGCCCTTTGCAAATCAAATTATACTAATCTGAAGTTCAGAGGACACACTAGATCAGGCTAATAGGGGATTGGAGAGTGCATGAACCAGGCCACCATTTGCTCCTCCTAAAATAACGGTTGTTTAATTTGGGCCAAAAACACATGGTATGAATGAAAAGCCTGGTCTTTGGAGAGCCAGGATCTAGCTTAAAATAGGGTGTGCAGAAATAGGCCACAGATTGAAAGAGGATTTGCAGAGATGGCTTAAAGAAGAAAGCCAAACCAATGTTAGATTTCCTCAGAATAAATTGATCAGATTTGGAGGGGAAGAGAAAAAAAAAATATCAGGATAAGTTCAGGGTTTTACAGATGCCTCTAAATTCAAAAGCTTTTCAACTACTCCCCACCAGCTATATTTTAAAGCGGGGGTACTCAAACTTGACAGCTTTAAGACTTGTGAACTTCAATTCCCAGAATTCCTCCCCCAGTCATGTTAGCTTGGAGTTGTATCCACATGTCTTAAACTTGCCAAGTTTGGGGACTCCCTGTTTTAAAGGCTCCAGGTCATTTGGGGGGAAAAGTATAATGGTTATTTCCTAATTTCCCATAATACCTCTGACCAAAACTGCATAAAAAGAATTCTGGGAAAGAAATAGGAACTGATCCTATTTACTCCCTGGGAAAAGGGGAGCCTTGTCAGTATTTTGACTGGTGTTGGTAAACATGGATCTATTCAATGCTGTAAAGAATCAAAATGGTTCCATGCCTTTAACAACAGAAGAGCAAAAACAGCTTCAGCTGGAACAAGTAAGTAGAATTTGCTCATTGGTTACACTTTCTACAGTTATATTCCACTTTTATTTACTTATTAGATTGCTACACCCCACATCTCACTTCTGTGACTTGGGCCAGTCATAAAAACATATGAACACGCGAATGAATGAAAGCACCAATTCAAAAGAGAGTTTAAATACTTTCTTTTGGGGTCTGGTTAATTGGTCTGCTTACAATGCTCAGATTATTTTTCCCCCCACTTGAGCTTCTCTGCCTGGAACTCCCAAGAGTTGCAAGATTTTTCCAAAGTCATTCTTTTCCACTCGGATTATTTTGCATATAAAAACATTTTCCTGTTTCTGCATTTGGATTTCCGCATGAAATGGTGTGCTTTCACTATTGTAGATTGTAATTTGGATGCTTTCTGTTCCTAGGTACTCAAGTTTCATGCAGATAGTCACATGATGGATGATTTTGTTTTTCCTTTTTACATTATTAAACAAAGTTTAATATTGTAGGAAGTTAGCACCCACTCCTCTCCTAGAAAAATGAAATATCGTAGGAAATATTAAAAAGGCAGAATGTTTCCCCTAAAAAGGGAAGTAGAAACTCAGAAAGGCAGAAGTTCACATCTCCCACCTTTATTAAGGCCTGGGCCAGCATATTCTACATAACAAAGGCCTCTACCCATCTCACCACCTGGCTTGGGAATATTGCATCAACCAGCACTCAGGTGAAGCCATGTAGTCCAGACAGAGTCTACAAAGTTAGCTAAGACCCCTGCCCCTAGGAGTCTGGCAGCCAATGGAATACATTAAGGTGGGGCCCAACAGAGGGTATATAACTAAGGGTCTCTCTGCATCTTTTTTTTCCTTCACCCAACATGATCGTCCTTTTCACTTTGGAGCTCCAAGCCATGTGGTCCTGTCCACCATTAAACCATCTTTCCAAACAGTCTCCATGTTTCCACTGTCTTTCTCCCCACTTGCACTGAACCCAAGAAGGATAATTCTTCCAACAGTATATTACAGCTTAATTTTATGAAACCAAGATTGTTTGCAAAAAACAAACAAAAAATAAGAGTTCAAAACAAGTTTAAAAAAAAACCTTGCAAGTTTCCTGCAATGAACAGCAGCTAGGTTCAGCATCCTAAATCTGGGTTAACAGTTATGCTTACAGAACATGCCATGTCTGAACCAATAAATCATACTTGTCGCTTAAGGTGGTAGTGAGTGACCCAGTTCACATAAAATGCTATTCCTCTCTCTTTCAAGCTCTTCTGGTAGGCTTAAATTATCTCTGAAGGTTGTGGTGGAGAATCTAGCTGAAAATGCAGGTAAAATACTCTGTATTCCAGAGCTTTGTCCTTAAATATGTTACTCTGTTTAATGAGGGGCAGTAGTAGCTGGACAGGGAAGGTTTCTGCACTCCTGGGCAATTGTTTAGAAGGTGCTGGATCTGATGACAAGGGGAGTTTGGGCTTTTAGCATGTCATGGGAACCTCATCCGTTGCCTTGGTAGGTTTTTGGAAATGCGCCATCAACCGAGGGCGTTGCATAGATTGGAGAGATCTATGCGCCACCAAGTTTGTCTGGACATGTAGAGACCACATTGATGTTTTCCTGGAAAGTTCTTTTGAGGGTGGGGTGTGTACCTGTGTTTGCATCCTAGCAGTTGGAGATGGAAGAACATGGTCAGGGTCCATTGGGAATACTTGGGGAGGGGCACAGGCAGATGGAGAGGGTAGAAGAGCCCTGGCCTATTTTTGTTGCTTCTACTCCCCTCCCCTCCTTCTCTCTTCCTTTTCTTCATCTCTCTTGCTCTCTTTTTCTCTACTCGTCTCTCTTCCTCTCTTTTCTTCCTTTTCTCTTTTTTTCTCTTCATTTTCTTTCTTTTTTCTTCCTTTCTTCCTCTTCCTTTCTTTCTTTTTTCCTTCCTTCCTTCTTTCTTTCTTTTTTGCTTCCTTCCTCTTTTTTTCTTCCTCTTTCTTCTTTCTTTCTTTTTCTTTTTTCTTTCTTTTTCCTCTTTTTTCCTTTTTTCCTTTCTTCCTCTTTCTCTTCCTCTCTTTCTTTCCCTCTTTCTCCTTCCTTTTTTCCTCCCTCCCTCCTTCCCTCTCTCTCTCTCTCTCTCTTCTTTCCTTCCTCTCCTCTCTCTCTCTCTCTCTCTCTCTCATTCTCACTCATTCTCTCTCCCTTCCCCTGTTGATTGGCACAGATAACCATTGGTATTAGCCAAATCACAGGATGTTTCCCACTGCAAAGCTGAAAAGGAAAGAGAATGGAAAGAGTCTTCTTTTACCTTATGGGGACAGAGGTGGTGAAGAGACAGCTGGGAGTTCCTTCCTGCATCCCTGTAGAATCTCTGCAAGAGAAGCAGCGTTACAGTTGCTCCCACCCTCTGGCCCCTTCCGGCCACTTTTGATGCATGATTGACAAGTTGCAAACAGGGCATATGTCAGCACAGAGAAAGGGAATTGGGTGGTGGTGGTGAAAGTCACAGTCTCCCTCTGGAGGTCAGCTGCTTGTACACCCATCTGCCCGCCCCCCTTTTTACCCATGTGTTTGAGATCCTCTTGCAACATGCGAAATGCCAGGCAGATCTTGCAGACAACGGTTTGGTAACTTGAGAGCTCTCTGCCAGCCTGCCTGGGCAAGGCAGTAGAAGAGGCATGCTGGGAGTGAGGGAGGGAGGAACTAGAGAGGCTGGTGGGGAAATAGAAGGTTGGATCATCCTTTGGGAAAGGGCATCTGGGCTTAACATTTTCTAATCCCTCTTTCCACTTGCGTTCCTCCCTTTCAATAAAGGAGAATATTTGTAACTCAGGGAAGGAATGAGGGGTCCTTGGTGTGCTCTCTGAGCTTGGTTTTTTTCTTTCATGACCCAACTAGGCAATATCCTCAGCAGTAGGAGGAGGAGGAGGAGGATTGTGATTACTTGATGCTCTCTGAGCTTGGTTGTTTTTCTTGCAGATGTTTCATGACCCAAGTAGGTAACATCATCAAAGTCACTAGTCCTGATGTGACTTTGAGTAATGAAATGTCTGCAAGAAAACCACCAAGCTCAGAGATCACAAAGGATCCCACAATCCTCTTTTCCCCCCCCTCCTTCTAGTTGTGATGATGTTATCCAGTTGGATAATAAAACGTCTGCAAGAAAATCACCAAGCTCAGAAAGCGCCAAGGATCCTGGTTCCTGCCCCTTCTTACAGGTGGGATCCTGATTCTGCCTGCCATCCCAGCTGACAAGGCACTTTGGTGTACTCTTGCAACCCCCCTGGGCAGCTGGTGTGGTTGTTCCCCTTGCCATCATTCCTGGCAAGGAAGAGAATAGCTGGTCTGCCAACCAGCCACGGCAGCTGTGCGTTTCACACTGGCGCGAACATCAAAGGATTTGACCTTGACTGGGCTAAAAACAAAGCTAACCTGACCACAGGTGGGAGACCACAAGGAATCCCCCAAGCTGGTGGGGTGGGAGAGGGATGGAAACATCACAAGGTTAACAAGGTATTTCATTGGGGGAGAAAGCAATGACCTCACTTTCCTGTTGCTGCCAAGGAAATTTATAAGAGTAAAATCCAAGGAGATCTTCTCTCTCCCTCTTTCTCTCTCTTTAAGATGAAATTTAAAATGAATTTCCTTCACTACAGGGAAGAAGCATCCTTTGTATCTGCTTAAGTTGTATTTTTCTGATCATTTGGATATCCTAAATTCCTTTTTCTCAGCCCAGAATCTTGGGAAGAGAGAATTTCTCTTCCCAAGTCTATCTTACTCTCTCTTGCCTCCAGGTTTCCTTCCTCTCCTTTCTGCTGATTTTCTCCCTTCCACCCTCACCACCATGTCTGTCTGTCTGTCTCTCACCTTTATGATTTTTTTGGCAAATAACTCGAAAATGGAGGTCATATTTAAGATACCTTCCTCCTCCTAGTTTCCCCACAATAACAACCCCAGTGAGGTGGGTTGGGCTGAGAGAGAGAGAGAGAGAGAGGGAGAAGGGAAGGGAGGGAGGGAGAGAGAGGGAGAGGGAAGAGGGAGGGAGGGAGGGAAGAGAGAGAGAGAGAGAGAGAGAGAGAGAGAGAGAGAGAGAGAGAGAGAGAGAGAGAGGACTGATCCAAAATCACCCAGCTGGCTTTCTTGCCTAAGGAGGGACATGCTGGCTGGGGAATTCTGGGAGTTGAAGTCCACACATCTTAAAAGAGCCATGTTGGGGGGAGGGGTGGAAATCTGGTTTAGAGGCAATTATCTGGATCCAAGCGGAAAAGAAAATGCTGTTGAAGTGCTGAGTGTCAAAACTAGGACAAACCTGGATAAGCAGGATAATAGGGTAGAAAGTCTGTATAGATGGGTTTTTCCCTCTTTCTCTCTTCCTCACCCAACAACTGTCCTCTTGTCTCCAGAAATAGCCCACTGCCAGACCATCTGTCCCCATCAGTCACCCAAGCATCTCCCCCCTTCCACCAGGAGGAGGGGGTCTTTCTGCCCCCTCTCTCCCCATTTTTTTCTACATCCTTGCCAAAAGAAAGGCAATAAGCCCACAGTCCCCTCTTGGCAAGATCTCTCCAAGGAGTTAAAACAAGGATTTCCAAGATCAATCAATCAGAATAGAGTTGGAAGGGACCTTGGAGGTCAGCTAGTCCAGGGGTTGACAATTATGACCACCAAGCTCTTATTTTTTAAATCCTGCAAACCAGAGACCCTGGGAAAATCCCCCAAAAAGTCTGCAGGAAAATTCCCCACCCCGTTTTCCTACTGATCAATCGTTCTTTATTTGGGATCGTAGGATACTGTCTCCAGCTCTGTTCTCAGGGGGAGAGAGAGAGGGAGGGAGGGAGGGAGAGAGAGAGAGAGAGAGAGAGAGAGAGATTTTTGGTTTCATGCAAGGAAAGCAGCAGAAACAGCAGAAGTCTTTCTTTCTCTTCCCAAACTCTGCCAGAAATGAGTCTTTGTGAGAATTGTTGTGCCGGCACAGCCTCTTGGAGCAGGATGCCTTGCAGGGTCCCAAAGACTCATTTCTGGTGGAGTTCAGGGGAGAGAAAGAAAGACTTTTGCT
The DNA here is from genome assembly GCA_004320025.1 of Laticauda laticaudata. Lineage (NCBI taxonomy): Eukaryota > Metazoa > Chordata > Lepidosauria > Squamata > Elapidae > Laticauda > Laticauda laticaudata. Next base: position 51,973 of record BHFT01032937.1, read on the forward strand.
CCTTTCCTTGTGTGCAGCCAAAAGCAGAAGAAGAAAGAAGCGGAAAGAAGCAGCCTGGTAGCCAAGCCAGGTGCATGAGGTAAATGGGGCAAGTTCCCCCCCCCTCACTACCTTGTGTTGTTCACAATGCAAGTGACGCAAGCCTTGTGTTCCCACAGGCCATGTGGGTAGCACAGCCTTGTGTTCCTGCGCAGCCTGGATTAATTGCTTTGGGGGTGACATTTCTCTGCGGACCACCAACATTTTCTCGTGGACTACCAGTGGTCCCCAGTCCACTGGTTGGCAACCACTGTTCTAGTCCACCTCTCTGCTCAAGCAGGAGACCCTATATACGTAAATCTATATAGGAGATGGTGAGAGTGGTGGTGGTATATCGTGTTGGAAGAAATATCCATCTGGGTTCAGTTCCAAATGGGGAGAAAGACACTGGAAATATGGAGGCTGATTGGAAAGATGGCTTATTGATAAACAGGACCACATGGGTTTGAAGTCCTGGGCAACTGACTCCATGGAGTTGAGAGAGAGGGTTATTTAAACCTTCTCTTGGGCTTTGAACTTGAGCTTCCTGTTCCTGTGTAAGAAATGTATCCTATTGGCTGTAGTCAGACTCCCATGGGGCATGTGGGGTCGTGTTTGTCTGAACCTTGGGCTGAAGCAATGTCCTTAGGGAATTTTGCAATGCAGTGAGCCCTGCTGCTAGATAATCCTATAATGTTCCAGAGCGTCATGTCTTTAATCCCATCACCCTGGAGCTGGAGATCTTTTGTCTTGTAGATAGGCTGATGTCATGCCCTTGTCGGAATCTGATTCGGAGGGGGAGGCTGAACAGCTGACAGGGAGTGGGAGTGTGGCTCCATTGGCTATGGAAGAAACTGGGGAAGAGCACAATCCAGCAGGGCAGAGCAGGGAGAGGTAGAGCAAGGGAGAGGGACTTCAGAGGAAGACCCAGGCCCACCCCCTCTTCACCCTAGGCACGCAGGGAGGAGTGGAGAAGAGAGCAATGTGAGTTGCGTGGCTTACGGGGGAGGAAAGGGCCCTGATTCCCTTCATTAGCTGCAGCTGGGAACACAGTGTTTAAAAAGGGAAGCTGAGCACAGCAAACTGTTGGGAGCAAATTGTGAATTATCTGGTATTGTTGATGCTTACCTGGGTTCTGACATCCTCCCAACTGTGTGTGTTTCATTATCTTTTGAAGTCTGCAATTCCTTATCCTGCCCTGTCTGGTTAACTGCTCCAGCATGGTTTGTGTTGGTTTTTATTTATAATTTATATGTACTTTGGGTTCGGACTGAATTTTCTCTACTTAAAGACTGTTCCTGGGAGAGTTTTTCTCCAGCCAGAAGCTAACCTGGACATTGGGGGCAAAGTTGGAGATAATAAAGGGACTCTTCTTGCTTATTTGACTGGGTTGCCTTTGTGCCATGCCCTGGGTCATCACAGCTGGCCCAGTCTTTCTTAAGGGGCACCAAAATATCTGCTGGGGACCGGGAGCTGAGGTTCTGTTTCCTTTAAGATTTTTATTTCTCTTTTAGGGGAAATATTTTATCCTGCCTTTTAAAATATTTCCTAAAATATGTCATTCTTCTAAGAAAGGGATGGGTGCTAACTTTGTACAATTGGAAGAATATTCCTAGAAGTTCAGGATCCTGCCTGGATCACAGATTCCCCCAAAAGCTCCTTCCCCTCTGCCTTCCTTTCTTCTGTTACATGCCCAGTGGGAAATCTCCTCCTCCTCCCCCTCCCTCCTCAGCTCAGACTGTCACATATTACTATATGCTTGAGTGGCCCCAACCTCTCTGGAGGATCAATGGCTGCCATAGAAACGGCCAATGTCCTTCAGACAGGACAAGGATCAGGGGCAGGAAGTCTAGGATCAGTTGGGGAAGCCCCCTCCCCTCTACAGACAGACCACCCTTCAAGGCCATCTCAACCTAACCAGGCTCGGAGTGTTTTTAAAGAGGATTTGGGCAAATGCTTCCCATAGGAAAACATGAGAACTGTGCTACACGCACAGGACTTCCATGCTGGTTGCGAGGAATTCTGATTTGTTTGTATGCCTGTTTCCATTTCTCCAGAATGGTGAAGGGCCGTGATGGCGAACCTTTTCCATGTTGTGTGCCAAAAGTCTTTTTGCACACAAAAATCATGATTATGATTACATGAAATGAGTATGAATAAAAGAAGAAATTAGGACAGGGACGGTAGGCACGTTGGTGCACTTATGCACGCCCCCCCCTACAGACCTCTCAGGAAAGGGGTGAGGTCAATAGTAGACAGTCTAAGGTTAAAGTTTTTGGGGTTTGGGGAAGAGATCAGAGAGTCAGATAGGGAGTTCCAGGCATTGACCACTCTGTTGCTGAAGTCGTCTTTTTCGCACTGATGACCTTTGCAGCATTCCCCATCATGGTCATATGGTCAAAATTCAAATGCTTTGGCCACTGATTCATATTTATGACCGTAGCGATTTTCCAAGGTCACATGATTTCCTCCTTTTGCAAAGCAAAGTCAACGGGGAAGCCAGATTCGCCTCACAACTGGATTGCTAACTTGTCAGCTGCTGCAATTCACTTCACAACCTGTGGCAAGGAAGGTTGTAAAATGGAACAAAATTCGCTTAATATATGTCCCAAAGGAGCTTGTTTCCCAAAGAGGCAACTGGACTTTCTGGTTTTTGCTTTGAAGATGTTTCGCTTCTCATCCAAGAAGCGTCTTCAGCTCTGACTGGATGGAGGGGAATAGAAGGGCTTAGGAAGTGGCCTCAATGGCTCTCTGAAAGGATGTAAATGACCAGCTGCCTGCAAGGTGTTGTTGGAAGAAAAATCCTTCTGGGTTCAGTTCCAAGTGGGGAAAAAGACACTGGAAACATGGAGGCTGTTTGGAAAGATGGTTTAATGGTGGACAGGAGGATCTGGCCTGGAGCTCCAAAGAAGGAAGGGCTGAGATGCTGAGAGTGCCTGGGTTTTATAACCTTTGTTGGGATTTGAATTGGAGCTTGTATTCCGACTGGTTGTCAGACTCCCATGAGGCCATGCAGGGGCAACTCTGTAGACCGTCCTGAGTTCCAGGCTTGGTTGAGCCTTGCTGGATGATGATGTAATGAAAAGGGCTTTGGGCAATTCCTACAGCTTTTCTACCTGGAGATCTTTGTTATGTAAAATAGGCTGGCCCACCCATGAACAAAGGTGGGGGTGAGCTTCTGCTTCTGAGGTGAGATTGTGCTTCTGAGTTTCAACTCTTTTTAATGGAAATATTCTGCCTAGAGGTGGTGGCCTAGACGTGGAGCTGTCGCCTCACACAGTCAGGAAGCTGTGAGTTCAATCCTAGCTGGAGGTTGATATTTCTCTCTCTGGGCACAATGAGAATAGATCTGCTGAACAAAACTCCACATTGGTGACAGGAAAGGCATCTGGCCAGTAAACATTCTACTAGCCCCATTCAGTTGCCCAGACTCCACCCTGCAAGGGATTATGGGGTCATAATTTTTGCACATGATTTAATTAAATCTGTTATCTAATACATGCTTGATAAATAAAATAAATTAATTAAAATAGCTATTTTTAGAATTCAGGGCCATCCAGGATGCCGTAATGGCCAGTTTCCCCAACCTAGTTGAAGCTATTTCTTGCATTCAGTTCTCGAATGGGTTCTCCCCTCCCTTTCCCTCCCTTCCCTTTTGCTCCCTGGTAATCTCTTGTTCTGCCTGGTATCATTAACCTGATCTAGGGCAGCTGGATGCAGATTAGAAGGAACCCCTGAGGCATTGGTTTTAATTCTGTAAAGCATATGGGGAGCGTTTAATTCTATAAAATAGAGAATCCGTCCTAGGGGTTTTTCACTATTCTGAGTGAAGCAAAGAAGGAAAGGTAAAGAGTTGTGTTAACTCTTCTTTGCTAGGATTGTGGGATGGTCAACCTGGATTGTCAACTCTTTCCAGTGGAGACATCCTGTTTTCTGTCTGTGAACGACTCCAACCCCGGGGGATTCTGGGGGTTGAAGTCCACAGGTCTGAAAGTTGTCAAGGTTGGACCCCACTGTGTCAGGGCTCCAACAAATCCCCCTAATTCAAAGCAAAAGCCTCTTGCCGCATCTCAGAAAAAGTAAATTGGTTTATTAGAAATTGTCATGTTTGTGCATGGCTGGGTGCAGGCGGTACTAAATCACACCATACATTTCCCCCTTGACCCTGGTCTTTCCCCCACCCCCTGGATGTGATTTCTCCAATGGGACACATCTGTCTCCAAGAGTCATCCATCATGCTCTCCAATAACCTTCTTATGCTCCGACAACTTTGGGCTGCTTGCTGAGTTGATATCTAGGCATTTAAGAAATGCCTCGTTTTCCTCCACTCCCTTTTTTCTGGCAGCTAAAAAAAACAAAGGAGTATCTTTTAAGTTGAGCATTGATTTAAACCCTAACGCCTCTCCCTTTATGAGGGGTTTTTCATCCCCCCAAATCAGCCAAACTGACATTTTAAATACAGCGGGTCCTTGAATGATGACCACAGTTTTAGCCCCACAATTTCTCTTGCTAAGTGATGCATTGGTGAAGTGAGTTTTGGCCCTATTTTTATAACCGTTTCTTTGCCACAATTATTAAGTGCAGTTCTTAAATTCGTGACATGGTTGTGGAGTGAATCTGGCTTCCCCATTGAGTTTGCTTGTCAGACAGTCGCAGAAGGGATCATGTGACCCTCGGGTCACGGCAACTGTGTGAGTCAGTTGCCAAGCCATTGAATTTTTGCATGTGACCGTGGGGATGCCAAATGATCATAAGTGTCAAAAAATAAGTCACTTTTCCTCTCAGTGCCATTGTAACTTTGAACAGTCACTAAAGAAGCTGTTATAAGTTGAGGACTATCTGTAAGATTCTGTAGCCTGCAAGAGCATTTGGCTTTCCATCCAGCTTTCGGGGTGTGTGTGTGTGTGTGTGAGAGAGAGGGAGGGAGAGAGAGAGAGAGAAGGATGGATGGATGGATGCAAGGAAGGAAAGAAGGAAGGAAAGAAAGAAGGAACAAAAAGAAAGAAGGAAGGAAGGAAAGAAAGAAAGAAAGGAGGAAGAAAGAGAAGGAAAGAAGGAAGGAAAAAAAGATTGAAGCAAGGAAAGAAGGAAAGAAAGAAAGAAAAAAGGAAGAAAAAGAAAGAAAGAAGGAAGGAAAGAAAGGAAGGAAAGAAAGAAAAAAGGAAAGAAAGAAAGAAAGGAGGAAGAAAGAGAAGGAAAGAAGGAAGGAAAGAAAGATTGAAGCAAGGAAAGAAGGAAAGAAAGATAGATAGAAGGAAGGAAGGAAGGAAGGAAAGAAAAAAGGAAAGAAGGAAGGAAAGAAAGATAGAAAGAAAGAAGGAAAGAAGGAAAGAAAGAAAGATAGAAGGAAGGAAGGAAAGAAAAAAGGAAAGAAGGAAGGAAGGAAGGAAAGATAGAAAGAAGGAAGGAAAGAAGGAAAAAAGAAGGAAGGAAAGAAAGAAGGAAGGAAAGAAAGATGGAAGGACAGAAAGAAGGAAAGAAGGAAGGAAAGAAAAAAGAAAGAAGGAAGGAAAAAGAAAAGGAAAGATGGAAGGAAAGAAGGAAAAGAGAAATCTGCTTGTCCTTGCTTTCCTCAACGGAATATTTGCCTGCCTCCCTCCTGCACCTCAGGAAAAGGCAGAAGCCACGCCAGAGAGAGAGCGCAAAGCACCTGCTCATCGCAAGATGGCATTTCACCAGTTCCACCCCGTTGCTAGAGCCGAGCCAACTGGGAGGGCTGGGCCGGAGGGAACTTTGGGCCAGGAGTTTGCAAAAGGAGACAGCTGGATCTGGCTGGATCTACCGTCCCTTCCCTTCGACCCAGACGAGCTGGGAATCCTGGCTTCTGCAACCCTTGAAGGACGAATCAAGGTGGAAGGAAGAAGAACACAGGCTGAGAAAGAAGAGAGAGGGGAGGGGGACATGAGGGGCAACCTTGCATTGCCCCCCCATCCCCACCCCAAGCGCTGGGGGGAGACAGGGAAAGACAGGCTGGGCTGGGCTGGGCTGGGGAGGCTCCCCACAGAAAGCGGGGCTAATACAGGCAAGTCCTTGACTTACAGTGACATTTGAGCCTGACATGTCTGTTGCTAAGTGAGACACGCCTTGCCCCATCTTACGACCTTCCTCACCCCAGCTGTCAATCGCTGCAGTTGTTCAAGGAGTTACCCCGGCTGTTAAGTGAATCGGGCTTCACCCCCCCTTGACCTTGACCAAAAGGTCACAAAAGGGGATAAGGTGGCAGCAACAGTTGTAAGGATGAGCCCGCGGTAGCCAAGCATCTGAATTTGGATCCTCGCGACCATGGGGGAGGCCGCGAAGGTCGTTAAGTGTGAAAAATGGCCCTGAGTCAGCGTTTTTCAGTCCCGATGAAGGGTCTTCCAACTTGGCAAGTTTAAGACTTGTGAACTTCAACTCCCAGAATTCCTGAGCTAACATGACTGGAGGAGGAATTCTGGGAGTTGAAGTCCACCAGTCTTAAAGCTGCCAAGTTTGAAGACTCCTGCTTTGAACAGTCACTAAATGGAACTGTTGTAAGTCAAGGACCACTGCACACCTCACTTTGCTCAAGATAGCCCTTGTTAGCCTGTGTTTGATAGCCTGTTTTTAATCCCTCTGGGGTCACCCAGCAAGTCTTTGAACCAGAATAAGCAGAATAAGCCAGCAAGGCCCCCAAGGTACCCAGGTGACTCTCTAAGAAAGAGGAAGGGGCCCCCGAGACCCTGCACTCCAGGTCCCACAACCCCTTCCCTGCATCATCATTGGATTCTTCCCTTGTGACCAAGCAGCATTTTTTTTATCTCCCTGGAGATGAAAGCAGCATCTTCAGTGTGGATTTTGCTCTTTGAAGCCACCTGGGCTTCCTGACAATGCAAAATCTCCCCATTTGAGCCTCAACAGGAGCAGCATCTCTGCCAGCTACTGCAAAAAAAGAAAAGAAAAAAGAGGATGTTCTTCCTTGGTGCTCTCCAAATGGAGCCGGGTGGGAATTAGGAAGGGGTCTTTAAGGCTGGGACTAGGTGGGTGGGTGGGTGGGTTTTATGCTAGCAATTAATTAGAAGAGGGAGGGGCAAGAGGGAGAGGGAGAGATAGAGGGAGAGAGATAAAGGAGGAGGAGAGAGAGAGGGAGGGAGAGACAGAAAGGGAGAGAGGGAGAGGGGGAGAGAAAGGGAGAGAGAGAGAAAGGGAGAGAGAAGGAGGGAGAGAGAAATGGAGAGAGAGAAGGAGGGAGGGAGGGGGGGAGAGAGAAAGGTCGTCTTGTGTCAAGGTGACCCTGGCTGTAATTTGAACCTTTCCTCCTCTTCCTCCTCCTGTTTTTTTGTCTGAACAGCTTGCCTTCAGTCATTGTAGGTGCTTCATCCCTGGAGGTTTTGAAGAAGAGACCGGACAGTCACTGGTCTGAAATGGTACAGGGTCTCCTGCTTGAGCAGGGGGGTTGGACTACAAGACCTCCAAGGTCCCTGCCAGCTCAATTCTGATTTCTCCTCCATAAATTTAGTGCAAGGGTTTTTCAGTTGCTTATGGACAAACATTTTGCTGGCTGGGGAATTCTGGGAGTTGAAGTCCACCAACCTTAAAGTGTCCAAGGCTGCAGACCCTCTGGCTCTGTAGGAAGAACAGGTGGTGCAGAAGATGGATTCAGATAGGGAGAAACTGATAAGCTCCCTTTCCTGTTGCAAAACGGACGGACGAGGCGCCTCCCCTGGTTAAAACTCCCCCGTTGCCTCCAGCCAGAATAGATGCAAAGCCAAGAGCTCTTCTCCCTTCAGCACCATGGCCTGCAAGCCATGGAGAAGCAGCCCTGAAGGGCTGGTGGGGCTTCCTCCCCAAGAGAGCCTTGTGCTGGGAAATTGTTGGCAAAAGATCTCCGCTCTGAGACTGGGAGGAACCAAATGGAAAGCGAGCAGCCCCTGGGTCACTCCTCCTGAATTATGCAATTATACCCTTCTCTCTAATGAACAGCAACAGATGAAAGGGAGCCTGTCTGTGGCTAGAAATTAGTCAGCGCCGAGGAAGGGATGTACCGGTAGAAGCCAGGAGCTGAGGTCAATGAAATCGAATTGCAAAATGAATCTCTTGGCCTTGGTAATACAGGCAGGGAATCTATGAACGACTTGATCTTTTCTTCTTCTAAGGAGCAGAAACCAAAAGGATTATATAGGACAGTGGTGGCTAACCTTTTTGGGCTCCTGTGCCAAAAATTGTGTGTGCTTGCATGCCAGCACCCAGGAGGTAATGCACGTGCCCCCCCCCCATATTCCCTGCGCATGCATGCACAATCCCCCCCGCCACCCTCTTACCTGNCCCAGGAGGTAATGCACGTGCCCCCCCCCCATATTCCCTGCGCATGCATGCACAATCCCCCCCGCCACCCTCTTACCTGCATTGAGCCTCCCAGCCGATTTTTGGCCTGTTTAAGGCCTTTTTCAGCCTCCCGGAGGCTTGAGAAAAGCTTCTGCAGGCTTTGCAGGCCGAAAAATGGGCCCGTTTCATCACTTCTGGTATTTCCAGAAATACCGGAAGTGATGAAACAGGCCTATTTTTCGGCCTGCAAAGGCTTTCCTCAAGCCTCTGCGAAGCCAAAAAAGGCCTCAAACAGGCCGAAAATCAGCAGTGAGGTGTGTGCATGTGCAGTGAGGTAAGTTTGCCTGTGGCTTGCGTGCCAGCACAAATGGCTCTGCGTGCCACCTGTGGCACACATGCCATAGGTTTGCCATCACGGATATAGGACGTCCAGAACCTCGGGCTATTAATTAATCAGAATAGAGCTGGAAGGAACTTTGGAGGTCTTCTAGTCCAACCCCCTGCTCAGGCAAGAAACCCTATAACACTTCAGATAAACAGTTATCAATCTCTTCTTAAAAACTCCCAGTGTGGGAGCATTTACAACTTCTGGAGGCAAGCAGTTCCACAAATTAATTGTTCTCATTGTCAGGAAATTTCTCCTTAATTCCAGGTTGCTTTTCTCCTTAATGAGTTTCCACCTGTTGCTTCTTGTCCTGCCTTCAGGTGCTTTGGAGAATAGCTTGACTCCCTCTTCTTTGTGGCAGCCCTTCAAATACTGGCACATTGCTATCATGTCCCTCCTAGTCTTTCTTTTTGTGATTGACTTTGCTAGTATGCGAAAAGTTGCCAGACTTGATAAACTTATTATCTGTTCCAGCATGATCCGTGTTGGAACCCACTATTGTAACCTCTTGATATGTCCCAGCCAAGCACATTTTCACTGTCCCCATTGTTCTTCTAGATCTAGAATGAACTTGTTTATTTTATTTTTTTATTTCCCAACAATCCTAGCTGAAGTTGGAGGTAAGAAGTGCATGATGTTCTCCCTTCCCTTTCCAGTGCCACATTATTCCCTCCCTGATGTATTGATCTCTTGCATCTTGGATGTAATTTTGTTGTGTTACTGAATAAACAAGTCAGTGACAGTGACAATGGGAAAGGCAGGTGCTGTCAGCCCTTAAAAGTAGGCCAGGTCAGGAAGCAGCCATGATTTTTTTTTAAAAAGTTAACGATACAGCAATTGTAGTTGCACTCAGACTTATATTGTCAGAGTATATTCATGAACTGGAATAGAGCATGGTAATAAGGTCAGCTAATGAATAGGCATAGCAACTAAGTCAGCCAATGAGGACTGTTTGGAAACTGAAACTAGAAGTAGCCTAGGTGTGGCTCTGTATTAAGCTTTGCAGCTCTGAACCTATGTTTATCTCTGTGTCTGTTTATTGAAAATGAAACTGCTTCTCTCCTCTGCTGTGTGTCTTGCTTGCCTGCTGAACTTAAGTGAAACTGATGTCTGTTTCTGAGCACCTGAGTTGCTACTTCTGCTCTGAACCTGTAACATGTCTGCTTCTGTTTGAGTTTGCTCCATGTTGGGGAAACAAAAGAAGACCCAACCGATCAGCTGGGACTCGGGAGGCAGAGAATAGATGGGGTTGGTGGGGTCAGTTAGAGAAAGGATTTGCCAGGTCTTGGAACTACTCAAAATTTCTGCTACCAATTCTCCAGAACAGTTTAGTACCTGCTGAATACCACCTCTGTTCCCCAGCCCACTAACCTGCTTTCCAGCTCCGTTCTCCTGTGCAGGGCAACCAAAGAAGACCCAGCCGATCAGCTGGGACTCAATGGGAGGTAGAGAAGAGATGGGGGCGGGGCCAACCAGGGGGGAGGGGGGAAACAGGGTCACAGGTGATTGTAAATGACATATGTCAGAGTTGGCTTCATACAGGACAGTGCCAGAATGTCACCTCTATTAAATCATTTGAAGTTGGTTGAAGTTTGGCTCGAGAATCATGATTTAATTAGAGCAATTGCCGGAATCCTGACACTGGCCTTCCATGGGTACCAAAGAGAGTCAATCAAAGTAGTCTTAAATTCTTTCTCAACTTACTTTCCTCCTGGTCTAAGTTCAAGTTTTACCAGCAGTCACCCCATCACTTCTCCAAAAACCATGACTGTGCTTTTCTACGGAGGCATCCTGTAACGCCTCCTGGAACCTATCATTTTCATGAGACAATGAGAGATTTAAGCCAAGTGATGTGGAGGAGACCAGCTTGAAAAGAACCAGTGAAAAAAATGTGGGGAATTTCTCCTTCTGTCCCTGGGTGAATCTTAGTCTCTTGGTCAATTAATAGCTCTTGTAGTATTGATGGAGGGAAAAGAGATGTTCTCCTACAGCGACTTTGCTCAAGCATTTTGCAGCCACTGAGATGTCCAGAATGAGTATGTCCTCCTCCATCTCAGTTGCGCTGGACTTAAAAAATCATTGAGAAGCAGGACAAATCCTTCATATTCTTTTTCTTTTCCCCTTGCTGCTGTGGAAACCCCTTCTTTCTGGTTGCCACAGTGACTCTGAGTCACATGGCCCTCCCCCCATCTAGTTGCCATGGAGATTGGATGAAGGATGAAGGAGGCTAAAAATTGGTACCAAGGCCTAGAGATGCTGTGAATCCTGACAGCAGCCTTGATCTGGAGGGGATTGGGATAGAGATGGAAAATGGGACTTAAGAGTTGGAAAACAGGATGATTCTTTGGGTTGAAGGGACAGGTAATCCTTGACTTATGACCGCAATGGAGCCCAAAATTTATGTTATTAAGTGAGACAGCTGTTCAGCGAGTTTTGTCCCATTTTTACGACCTTTCATGCTACCATTGTTAAGTGAATCACTGCAGTTGCTGACACAGTTGTTAAGTGAATCTGGCTTCCCCATTGACTTTGCCTATCAGAAGGTCACAGAAAGTGATCACATGATCCTGGAAACACTGCGTCCGTCATATACATGAATCAGTTGCCCAGCCTCCAAATTTTGATCACGGTTCTATGAAAAAGTGAAAAAAACGGTTCTATGAAAAAAGTCACAGCTCACTTTTTTCAGTGTCCCTGTAACTTCAAACCGTCACGAAATGAATAAACCGTCACTAAACGGTTGTAAGTTAAGGACTACCTGTACCAATAGATTGCTTCGTAGTGCAACTCTTCAAAAATCCACACTGAATTCTGCAGATGGTAGAGTGGGGTGGGGTGGAGGGGGGGGGAGGAGAAGGTGGCATAGTCTCATAAACACATCGAGCTGAAAACTTCCCACTTAAATTTCTTTAGTCACTCTTCGGTAACTTCTTGTATTGCTGAGCCAAAGAACACTTAAAAGGTGGAGATGCAGCCAAACATCACTTTTCAAAGACAGACATCTCTATATCTGTCCGTTTCTCGAAAATATCCTTTTTCCCCCAAATTGATTGGTTCTAAAATCCTGTTCTGCCCCTTTGTTCAATAACATGATTAAAAAAAGAAAGCCAAAGGACAAATATGAAATGGTGACTAACGACACATTTTAAACCAGGGAGTGTCCAACCTTGGCAAATGTAAGACTAGTGGATTTCAACTCCCAGAATTCCCCAGCCAGCATGGCTGGCTGGGGAATTCTGGGAGTTGAAGTCCACAGGTCTTCAAATGGCCAAGGTTGGACATCCCTATTTGGACATCCCTATTTTTGGACTGTACGATTCTCCTGAATTCTTGCAGTTGCAACAAAATATTTGGAAATTAAGTTAGCCTATATTGCACGAACTATTTGGCTATTTATGATTTAGCCTCCTGGGCAAATCAGGCAATTGGTATGTTTAATAATCATCTTCGGTGTTTGTGTGAACCCAGTCAGCATTTAGTAATATCTCCATTTGTAGAGGTCAGCAATGGCATAACTTATTGTTGGTACACAATAAGTTATTAGATTTGCCCCTTTTTTATTTATAGGAACAAAGACTAGTATTTCAAACTTGGTGACTTTTGGGACAAGTGGACTCCAACTCCTAGAATTCCCCAGTCAAAATTCTGGGAGTTGAAGTCCACACATCTTAAAATTGTTGAGTTGAGAAGCACCAGATAAAGTAATCATCTAAAGCTGAGATTTAGGACCACAAATGTTCTTATATTTTACTTTTTCTTTTCTTTTTTTGCTTCTGGTTAGGGTTAGCTTCTGGCTAGGTCTCGCCTCTCTTGTTATTATGCTTTCTATCTCCGACAAAGCTAAAAATATATTTGAGTACTCCTGAGAAATACTGAATCTGGTCTAGTATGTGTAGCAGATGTTCCTCAACAGAGGATCCTTTCTCATTTGTTCCATGAGCTTTCTAAGTTGCAAAGATCAGAAATGAAGCTTTGAAGACGGCTTCTTTGATTGGCCAACCAGTTGTGCTTATTCTCTGGTTTATATTTGGCGGTTGTCTGTAGCTATATATTTATATATATTCTACTTTTTATTTATGTGTAGCTACTTTATATATATTCTACTTTATATATATTTAAGGGGCGTGCATAAGTGCACAATCGTGCCTACTCCTTGTCCTATTGTCCCCATCTATTTGTACCTTTACTGTATTCTTACTCATGTTTATACTTATACCTATTATCTTGTAAGCGATTGACAAATCAAATAAATAAAAATATTCTCATGTCTGGGTTAATAGCTGCATTCCCACAACACATTCAGCCTGAATTAACCCAGTCTCTGCCTTGTGTAGCACACTGAATCACTCTGAGCTCACCACAAATTGGACCCCCACCCAAACCAAGGTTGAAACAGCCCCCAGTTGACCCCGAGATCCGAAACTGACCAGATGAAATCCAGCATGTTGTGTGAATGCAGCCCATAGGTGGTTTTAAGTATGTCCCTGGTCTGTGCTGTGTATGAATCTACTGCGGACTGGGCAGCAGTGTGACTTTGGGGCTGTGCAGGGGTGTTCATTTGTGCAGGGGTGTGTGCAGGGGTGTGCATTGAACCCCACTCTGTGGATCGGGGCCTGGTGCAGAACATGGCTACCCGAGTTAATCCTAGAATAACAGAACTGGAAGGGACCTTTGGAGGTCATCTAGCCCAACCCCCTGCTCCAGCAGGAGATCCTATTCCAGCTATTAAGCTCTAGGTAGGATCGAAATCACAGCCTCCTGATGGCGAGGTGAAAAGTTTGCGGGTTTCCTTTCCCGTAGGGATGAGAAAGGAAGGCGGGAGGGTAGATCCTTCCGATCTTGAGGTGTTCTACCTCCAGGGGTTGGCGTGGGTCGCACCCAGAAGGGGTGGGCATGGGGTGGGGTGGGGGCATCCAGGAGTCTGGGACCATAGGCCCCGATTTGCCTGGAGGCCGTTGTCTTGAAAGAAAGAAAGAAAGAAAGAAAGAAAGAAAGAAAGAAAGAAAGAAAGAAAGAAAGAAAGAAAGAAAGAAAGAAAGAAAGAAAGAAAGAAAGAAAGAAAGAAAGAAAGAAAGAAAGAAAGAACCATATTATTTGCCATGTATTCACCCTCTGCAGCTTCTGTGCTTTGCATTGGGGAGGGGACAGCAGAGGAGGGGAGTGGAAGGGGGTGGGGGCTGCCTCGGTCAAGCTGGGGATCCCCGGCTCTTCCCCCCCCCTCCCCAC
>BHFT01032938.1:0-27864 GCA_004320025.1 Laticauda laticaudata
AGGATGCTGCTGATGCCCATTGATTTTGTACTAATTCAGCAAACATACGAGGGACAGGAATAGTTTCTGCCTCATTCACCAGTTGTGAGAATATTAGATCCTTGGATTCGTCCTGAGACCCTGTTGACAATGGATGAGGGCTTGATGTGCCTAGTTCAGCGGTGTTCTTTGCTTTGAACAGTAAAGATTTAAAGAGGCGCAGACGAAAAAGGCCAGAAAAGGTAGGTTGGTCCGGAATGAGGCCTTCGTCATCCGACACTCCTCGTTCTAGTGGGTCAGCCTCTGACAACCCCAAGTCCATCTGATGGATCAACCCCACCTCCATGGGAACAACCTGGTCATCTAATTCCACCTCCTCCCGAAGACCCTGGAGTGGTATTTCAGGCATATTGGGGAATATCTGAGTTTGATGATATATGCAAAGGATCGAGCACACAGGGATCCCACTTCCGAAGTAGCCGAAAAGTGTCTGGTCTGGATGGATTGCTTAACTCCAGCCGCAATGCTCTTTTGTATGGCCATCTCCATCCATTGCCTCATTTCAGTTGGGAATAGTCTCAGGAAATCCCTCCTCCTGTCTACCCTGTCTACCCCTGATGCCTACCCCTGTGGTTGAAAGTAGAATGCTTCTCCAGGAGTGTAAGTCTATATATATCTATCTATACACACACACACACACACACACACACACATATACATATACGTGCCTATATCTCCATGTAAAACTGTGTATATTGGAAACAGTATCTTAGGGTCCCCAACAAGGGAAACCCCCAAACGCTCCAAGCAAGAAATATTTTGTATCCCTGGTCCCCAACAAGGGAAACCAGCTATACAGGGCCTGGATGGATCCTTTCCTATCAAAAACATCCCACTGTTTGAAATGGCACTTGCGCCTTCACTCCAATGTAATGATCCAAAAGCAATTGCAAAAGAAAAAAATTCCTGTTTAAGGACTAGCCTGCTTATCCAACGCCAGCAAAATAAAAGAGAAATAATGCCAGGGAAGTGGAGTGGGAAGGTACTTGCCCCGGTCCCCAAGAAGGGAAACCAGCGGGGAATGGCGCCTGTGATATTTAGGTGCGAACTTGAAGCCAGCTGTTGAAAATGGTGGGAAGGCAGAATCTCCGATGTTNTTAATTGCCTGAGCAGTTTAACAAACTGCTGCTGCTGACTCTCTAAATTGTCAGATAAATGATCCTGTCAGTCGAAACGGCAAGGAGAAGTGAGCTACGGCTGCGAGCGCTCCGCCAAGATTGCAGAGATAAGACGATCGGGGGATTAGATAAGCTAATTGCCTGCAGTGACTATGTCAGGCTGCCTGTGGAATGGCAGGCTCCGCCAGCCACAAAGAATTGCTCTGAAACTGATCGGGGGGATGACTTAATAGAGCCACCAGCCTTGAAATCGCCAAATTAATTGGGGAAAAATTTACAAGCCGAATTAACCCAAGAGCAAACCTGAATTTTGATGAGCTGAATCAGAAAACCGTTCCAGTCAGGAAGTGCACAATCTCTTACCACGAAGGTTGAGCTAAAACTAGGGGATGCTGGGGAGGTGTCCCGTGGAGGAGGAGGAGCGTACTGGGGTTTTAAGCCCAACCTTTCCAGAAGAGACTGAAGCACCTCCCACTTCTGGATGCTCTGAACAGCTCATGGGAGAATATATTTGCAACTTTTTACATCCCTTAATTGATAAAGATTCAACTTTCTACTGAAAGGTATCTTAAAGGATGTTCATTGTCATGCTTCAGATAAAAATCTTCACCAAAAACAATATCTCAAGTTCATTTTATTTACCTTTGAACCTTCCTTTTTTCATAGGTGTATATTTGCCTTTGTTATGGGAACAGAGCTTTTGTTGGAAGAGCCCTATTGCTCTGGGCTACACAAGGGGCCATTTCTCTGCTTTGGTTGCCATGGAGAATGATGGCTATGGCAATCGAGGTGCTGGTGCTAACTTGAACACTGATGATGATGTCACTATTACTTTTTTACCATTGGTTGACAGTGAAAGGAAGCTGCTGCACATTCACTTCCTGTCTGCTCAAGAGGTAAGAAATCCTTCATAATTATGGTTACATCAGAGATGTTCCTCAAGTATTAGATGAGAAAAATAAAAGCCCAAGAATATGCATAGTTATAGCTAACACGCAAGAGATATATTGACCACCAAACTTTACTTTATACTGAGGACTTTATGATTAAGAGATGTTTTTAAAAATCAGCTATAATTAAAGCTTTGAGGACAAAGCAACAACCAGATAGTTCAGGTCCCTCTTAGTGAATCATAACTAGAAATATGGAATGAGTGTCTGCAAAAGATAAGCCAACTTTTTAATAACATTTAACCATATCGTTGTTTTAGGAAGGAAACATTAAAGTAGCAATTAAAAATATGGATTTTTATTTGATGCATATCTGGTTCATGATCACAGATAAATGCACTTTTATAACTGGGTCTGTGAAACAGAACTGTTAGATTTCTTCAGCTTTAGTTTACAGATTTTTTTTTTAAAAGTGGGGATTAGGCAATTGATCGTCATGGAAGAAATCTATTTATGTAGCTACTAGAACTTGAAAACAACTTAATGGTACATAATTAATTCTACAGTTAGGAATTGGCTAGTAGATTTTTGAATAACCATAGCAAGTGTTACACAACATTTCTCTCTTTTAGTTGGCAGCATTCTAAACTGATCATGTTGTCTGCATTTTTTTCTCCAAAGATTGGTAATGAGGAACAGCAAGAGAAGCTGCTTAGGGAATGGCTGGACTGTTGTGTGACAGAAGGTGGAGTCCTGGTTGCGATGCAGAAAAGCTCTCGCCGGCGTAACCATCCCCTGGTAACGCAGATGGTAGAGAAATGGCTGGACCGCTATAGACAAATCCGCCCCTGTACATCCCTTTCAGATGGAGAGGAAGATGAAGACGATGATGATGAATGAAAAAAAAGGGATACCAGCTGCATATAGTGTATGGTGACAATCCCAGCTCTTGGAGCAGTCTAGCAAATTGTTGCATGATGCCCCAATTGTAGCAGGGAACATCCTGTGTAGGATTTTGAGTGGACATGGGAAGAATTCAGAGACTCACCTGATGCAAGAAGGAAGTATGTTGGTTGGACTCATTTGTATACAAGAAAAAGAAAGCAAAGCCCTAATTTTATTACCAAGACAGAAAGCATTTTTCCGGTTGTACATCTGCCCTTAATAATACCACATGTAGTTGTGCAAGAAGGTTGAGTAATAGGAAAAAAGTGTAACCAGCATCTTACAATTATTGAAGGAAATTCTTTTAAATAAGGGCACTTAAAAGCACATTGTTGATTAATATCTGTTCCTTTTGAGACTTACAGTAAAATTTGATTATTTTGCATCTCTTTTTAAGCATTCTGACATATTTCCTTGAAATAACATTTTATATGAAATCTTGCAAATGCCCAGATCAGATCATCAGATCATGTGGCTTTTTTTTCTTTGTTTTTTTGTTGATGCCATATAACCAGAGTAACTTATATGTGTTAAAAATGTATTGTTCTGTTAAATTTAATATTGTGCCCATTACAGTATAATAAAATGAAATTTTAAAGGGAAAACATATGGAAGGGATGATAAATCTTGACTAAGTGAA
The DNA here is from genome assembly GCA_004320025.1 of Laticauda laticaudata. Taxonomy (NCBI): domain Eukaryota; kingdom Metazoa; phylum Chordata; class Lepidosauria; order Squamata; family Elapidae; genus Laticauda; species Laticauda laticaudata. Next base: position 3,633 of record BHFT01032938.1, read on the forward strand.
CTGTTTCTGTAAAGACTTCTCTAGTATCCATTACTACTTTTTATCAGAACTTTGGAATAGTTTCTCCCTCCCTTTCAGGCTACTTAAAATAGTAAAAAAAAATGCTGTTCCAGGGAACTTTATGCTAAAGAATTGTGTGGAGTTTGTAAAACTGAACTGCATTTTGTCCAAACCCGGTCTTGCTGTGAGTTATACTATAGAAATTAATATTTTACAAAACCTTTCCCCATGCAAGTTAAAATTGCCTCCACTGAGGAGTATTCATTCCTTGGTCATTAAAATTGAGTGAGAAAGCACTTTGACTGTTTTCCTTAAAAGCTTTTATTCTAAAGTTTGTTGGGAAATCCTGTGTACTATTTTTCCTTAAAATGTAACCTTCAGAATTTTGTGCATGTTGGCTAATTGTAGCCACATCTGAACTTGTAAGCTTCCTGAAACTGTCAGTTCAGAATATATTCTCCAGTAAAGAAAAACAAAACTTTTATTATACTTGATTTACCTTAGCTATGCTGTATTGAATGGATCTAGCCCTACCCAAAACCTCATTGTAAGAACACTAAAGGTTGAATAGTTTTGTATGCAAATGTAGATCCTGATAAGCACTTTTTAAAGACCGATGATGGTGGAAATGATGACATGGAACCTGTTAAAAGATGGAATCCCTGGTTTAAGATTCTGAGCAGAAACTGTACCTTTTTTAAATGGATGTAAAAACAGAGGAGCCATTCTGAATTGCTTTTTAAAATGGTACATTTCAAGCAAGTGAAAGTTAAACAAAAATTTCTCAAAATAATTCTGACAAATAAACAATGACATTTTATCAAGGTACTGTGTTGAAACATATCAATACATTTTTTCACTCTTATAGAAGCTTATTAATGTTTTACACAAAAGAAAATCACATTTGACCTGTGATAAATTTACAGAGCAGTAGAATCATTGGATTTCTTTTCCTACAACAGGCTGTGCTTTGATATATTCCCATTTTTAAGTTTTTCTAAATACAGTTAAGGGGTATAATTTAATACTGTTGTCCCCTGGCCTGCTCGACATTATTTTCTCTTAAATTCCTGCATCCCTGGACTAATGGAATAAATTAGATGAGTATGCTGAAGTAGAATGAAGAAAATTGAAATGTTGCAAGTTGTGCTCCAAATCTGAGTTACTTCTCAATTCTCACGATTTCAAGCAATGAGATATGGCCTTCTTGAATATAAATCTTTTTTTTTCCCGATTATTGTATTCGAAAATGTTTAGCTGTATTTAGTCAATAAATGGCTCTAGGCATTTTCTTGAATAAAGGCATTTGGCTGCTGGTAGGGATAAAAAAATCAGCAATATACATTTTATTTTCATGTTATACAGCTATACAAGCAGCAATATACATATTTATTATTATATAGTCACAGTACATCCTTATGAGGCTAAGTGGAAGTCAGTGGTTTTATAGATTGTAATTCCAGTTGCTCTTGCAGTATAGCAGCGGTTATTAATTATAGCTGTGTCTTGAACACTAATTGCAATAGTACGCAGGCCTCTCATCTGTAAAATTTTTGGGAAGGATTACATTTTAAAAAACAAACTTGGAGGTATTCTGACATGATATCCCTGCTTTAAAACTAGAAGTCTGATTTCAGTTTGATTTTCTTTTTAAGTTTTAAAGACTCCCTCAGGGCTCAAAATTAAAAGCTCTATTTGGCTGTCCTAGTTTTGAAATTGCAATTTTTAAAAACCTTTAAAAACCTAAATTGTTTATCCCGTTCAGATATTTTATTCTATATCTAACTTCAAAGCCTGTTGTTCTCCTGGGGAAAAAAACCCTCACCACTTCTATGGTTAAGATCAAAATGATTTGCCATCCCCACCATTTTGTATGGTAATTATTTTTTTTTTTCAAAGCTGTGTTCTAGTTTAGTGGATTATGCTTTCTTAATTACACCAGTATTTTATAAATTCTTTTAGTGGCATGCCTCTTTTATATCATCTAACTTAGATTTAGCCTAGTAAGATAACTTTTAAAATGGCAACTGGTATACAAATTTCAGAACAAAGTCTCCTCTAAATATCTATCTGATTTTAATTGGGGAGTTTTTTCTTCAAATTAGTAACTGAAAGTAATGGTAGAATATCCCACAACAAATATGATTGACTTTTTCAAGCATTATTCTTCATGAACGCTAATTTAGAATGTTAATTCCTGGTTTAAGAACTAAGTTCCAAGAGTAGCAGCTTCTAAAAATTCACTAATGCCAGTGTAAACATTTTGTTACTTCACCTTCATTTGCGTGACTTCCTAAATTGTTCTCTGTAATTCATCAATGTTTCTTCTCCTGGTTGCTTCTATTCTGGTGTCTATGGTAAGTTGCACATATTTGCAGTGTTAGATCACATTTATGAAGTTGACTCCCTTGAATATGTTCAAGCTGGTAATGTGCTTTTCCATCAATTCAAAACAAAATATAAGTTTTATACCAATAATTTGTTTTCGATTTTTGCTTCCATAGTTTGTGTGTGTCTCCCCTTTCCTTTAAGCCTACTCAAATCACATTAAAAGTTCACTGACAAGCTAATTTTAGTGTCAGATTATCTTGAGGGCCAAATATTTGTATATTTTCCATGATTGAAGTCCTGTGACACTGGACTGTAATTTAGCTTTGTGATTTTTGAATTTATACTGACTCCTGCCTTGACCAATTCTCTTTTTCTTTTGTATGTTGCCACAGACCAAAGCTTTTGCTGTGGAAAGAAAAGGGCAGTGTGTGAGCTGATGACAAGCTTATCTTTTCTCCTCTCACACAAAGTACAGTATAGGTTTCTGGAAAAATATTGACTAGTATTGTAAAAGTTTTAACGTACACAAAGTATTTTAGTCATTGCAATCATTACTACAGTTCTTCAGGATGGTCCTTTAGTGAGTTTGTGGCTCATATGAAATACAAGTTTTCTTCTCATGCTTATAGCAGCATGATAAGAGTGGCTGTAAATTGGCTGTTAATTATCTGTAAGATTACTGTGGGACAATTAGCATGAAAGCAGATTGATGCTGACCAGTATAAAATGTCATACCTCTGTAATTCCATAAAGCTTAACAGTAAGAGCTTCTAAGATTGCATGTAGGACAAGAACAATCTTTTTATTCAGACACATTATATTCCCCCGCTATACAATATATTCTGCTATGATGAGGAAAAGATTACACAGAAGGAATATTTCCTCCATGTTGTCCTGGGAGTTCCAAGTGATGTTTGATCAGAATCATCAGAGGCATGGTGGAGCAATGGTTAGAATTCAGTACTCCCTACTCACTTCAGGAGTTCTAATCTCACCAGGCTCAAGGTTTACTCAGCCTTCCATCCTTTTGAGGAACCAGATTGTTGGTGGCAATATGCTGACTTTGTCAATCGCTTAGAGAGGTAAACCTGTAAAACACTGAAGTGGTATGTACGTCTTAAGTGCTGTTGCTATCCTTTGTCAACTCTCGGCCAAATGTTAATGGATTCTCAGATTCTAGGTATACTGACTTCTGGGGTAAGACACGTTTGAGAAATTCAAAGTCGCCATCCAGTTTTATCCTAGATCAGGGGTGTCAAACCCATGGCAGTGTCACTTGACACATCGGGACATTTTTCCGCTTCACTAAACCAGACATGGGTGTGGCCAGCGCCTGTAGGCCGGGAGTTTGACAGCTCTGTCCTAGATGTTCAATAGTCTTATGAAGGATGAAAGTTTAATCATCTCCTTTGGATTCTGTAATGTTCTCATTTAGAATTGATTCAAGAACATTGAGGGCCTGGTCCAACTGGAATTCTAGAAATTGTCACTTTTTATTGAAAACTGCACTGAACGCTCTATGTCCACCTTTACAATAAACAAATACAGTAACGGTAATACACTAAAACAAAACATATTTCTGGTAGCCATTGGTTCTGGTTTTGTTTTGTTTGGGACAGCTTTTAAAACTTTTATCACAGAATGAATCCATACAAAGGCTCAGAATAAGCCATCTTTTTCAACAAAAAGGTGATGTTTCACAAAAGACTATGAATATAACATGTAACTAGTTGATACAAATCTAATAGGATTTGTTAAAATCAGTCACATCTAATAACATATTTTGAAGTGTCCTTGTATAAAATACCACATGAAGAAAAGAAGACTTCAATGTCTAAAAAAGTGGGTTTTGTTCATACAGTCTGACAAGTTACCATAAAAAGTGTTTTTTTTCCTGAGACATAAGGAAATGCAACATTCTTGAATCTTTTCCAGCTCAAGACTTTTCCACTCAATAAAATAGCTGTGGATTTAAAACTGAGAAAAATATATTTGAATATAAATGTGAGACTTAACACTTTTTTGCATCATCAACATGTGTTATTGAACTTACAGCTACTTTATTAAGTGTATCTTGTAGGAGAAGCATCAATTTCTGCGAAAAAGGCAGTAAGTTAACCTAGGCCTTTTCCTCTCTCCAAACGATATAACTGTAATTAAACTTGAGTAGCATCCCTCCAGTATATTAGTCGCTACAGATAATTGCAACAAGCAAAACTGTCTCCCCGTATGTCATCTTTCCTCAAGGCATAGAAAGAGAAGCCAGGTGATTGAGTAAGGAAAGGGCTGAAGTCATAGGATGGCATCCTCTCTATTATCATGTAAGCTTTGTTAGGGCTGTTAGATATGCTCTAAGTAATAGATACTTCAATCAGGTGTTTTTCCCAAAAGGGACATAGTACATATATTATTCTTGTGATTGATGTAAAGATGAAGGAACTTAAATACACAATAACAGAAGCTGATCAGTAATGTTATCAAATCCTAGTTTTCGGTGCTTCAGTAAGCAGATGACTTCTTTTTCCCCCTCCCTCCTTTAAGTCTTGACTCCTATCTTTTAATTTTTGTGGTAGTTGTCGTTAACACTGGAACATCATGATGCATCTGTCCAAAATGAACCTTACAAATTTTGTATCAAATTCTTTTCAGTTTGTCATTTTCTTTTCCAATGTCTCTTGGTCCCAAATTGGAGTGCTTTCAATTGTATGCTATTGCTCATTTGGATGTTCCCTGTTGTCTCCATGTTTTGAGGGCTGGTTGGGAGATGGAGCTTGAGAAGGGTGTGCCACAGTTGGAAGATTATGAGTAACTGGAATCCCTCCTGGGATGATACCTTCCATAGCTGCTGGAATTCCACCTGGAGTAACACTCATCATTCCTGGTGGGTATCTAGAAAGAAATAGAATTTTAATTAGAAGAAAATGAATGCAAACATGTTCTATAAAAAAATATGGTATAATGGCCAGGGGTAGAGGAATCTCATTAGGAAAACTATTTTCCTAATAAGTTCAGTAACAACATCTTATTTCAGTACTTTCAAGATAGCTCTTACAAAAAACATTATCCTATTTCTTTATTCATGTCATTTTAGAAGCCTGTGCAAATAGGCAGAATATATATCCCAGCATTTGGAGAAACACTCTTATTTGAACACAAATTCCTCGTTTTTTTACATCTCTTTTCAAAAGACAACAGGACAGAAACAGTGGCCAAATTTTTCTATTGGAAGAAAGAACAAAAGAATGGAAAGTGACATTTTATGCAATGGATGAATAGTGTCTTTCAGGAAACACTTCAAAGGATATAAAAGGAGAATCCAGCTTAATTTTGAATTATCTAGATGAGATGGGCGACACATTAACCTAACAAAATAAGTAAATAAATCTAACACTGCTTGTTTAACTCTATTTTAGAAATTAATTGAAAAATAATGGTCTAAAATGCCTATTTTAAAATAGATTGAATTTATACAGAAGTTCATAAAGTTACAAATAATTGTAAAGAAAACTAGTATCAATGAATTATGTTCCTCCAAATTTATTTCCAGTATAATCAAAATAAGAAAGCCAGTTTAGTGTAATGGTTAAAGGCTCTCTGGAATTGTGCAGGGAAAGTAAAGTACTAGTTAGTATTCCTTAGCCAAAAAAGCCAGCTTGCTCTCTTCTCAACTGGGACGAGAGAAATTGAAAAACGTCTTAAAAAGTGGTGCTGGCAAACCGCTTCTGAAAAATGTTGCCAAGAAAACTGCATGAACCTGTAGATTCAGTTACCTTCAATCAAGATTGACTTGAACAATCATAACAATATAATCAAAATGGTTGCCAACCTTTTCAAAACATCTACAGGCAATCCTTGACCATTCAGAGCCATTCAGTGATCATTCAAAGGCTCTGAATGAATGATGATTACAACCTTGGGTCCTTGGGTTTCAGGCAGTTCCAGAGCTTATGATTAGTTGCATTATTTGCAATTATATTTGCAACCTTCCTTCAGGGCTTTCCCAGAAAGTCAACGTGGGAGTTGGCAGAGAAAGTTACAAGTTGCAGGATACCTCTTCCCTACCCATGTGCCTTCTCTCAGCCTCTGTGCTTGCGTCATACAGCAAACAGGCAAACAGATGGGTGATAGCTATGGGTGGGCAAGTGCTATGGAGCACAAACCAGACACATGGATAAGTGCTATGGAGTAGATGCAGGAGTACGTTTGGAGTGTGGGTGGGTGCCCGGAGTGAGGAAAAAAGCAGATTGGCACCAACTTGTAATTTGCTCCTAGCTTCTCCCATTGACTTTGGTTGTGGGAAGCCAGCGGAAAAGCTTTCACATGATAATCACATAACCACAACTACATTGCAATTGTCCTATCTGCAAGCCATTTGCCATGGACCCAAATCATGATATGACCATGAGGATGCTGCAATTGCTACATGGATTGGACATATATCCTCCTTGTTCTTCATCATCATCATCAACATCGTAATTTAGAATGCTTGCTGAATGAGTCTTCACAGGGGAAGCCTATCTGTATTACATAATTCTTGTTTGCAAAATATAGGTTACTAAGTGGCTTGTATAAATCTTTATGGAATGTCCAAACATTTTAATTTTTTTTGTATTGAAAGTGGACCAGAGAATAGTTTCTGGGGTCTGTAATTGTAAGTTTGGATCCATTTTGCATTGGAATTAAACCTCTTAGAAAAAAAAAACAAATCCTCATTTTCAAACATTATACACCTATGCACACACACACACACATTCTTTTGTGTGGTTTTCTGTTATGTCTAAAATATATGTAGGTTCCTGGACCTATAAGGATAATTGAAAAATAAAATCATATACACAGCTAGTTTTGAAAGGCTGAGACTTCATAATTTATTTTCTCTAACAAAAGGTTCTGCTCTCTGTTTACTTGAGAAAGAAGGAAATTTAACAGAATCACAAAGTTGTACAAAGCTATTCTGGCCATCAAGTTCAACTGACATTCCATGGAAGAATCTGAATTAAATCATCCAGGACGGACAGTTGTCTAAATCTTTCCTTAAACAAATCCTCTTTAAGATTCTATTATATCGAACTGTTCTTGGGCTTAGAAATTTTGGGCTTAGAAAAATTTAACTAGAAACTGCACAATATAACTTCAGTCTGTTATTGCATATTGTGCCTTGTGAAATAATAAAGGACAGACCTTGGTCTTCTGTGTCACCTCTTTTTTGTCACTTGAAGGGTACTATTGTATTTTCCAGACTGTCTTCTCCGGGACAAATGCTTCCCACTCCCCTGGCCTGTTCCTATTAATTCCGGTGAAGAATAAGAAACTACAGATGATCAATGGAAATCTTTCTCATTCTAAAGTTTAAACTTTGCCTACAGATTATATTTCAAGACTATTTCACAGCAACAGATATGTAGATTAGTAGTGGATGTCTCTGATAAATGAAAACTGATCCATTACTTAGCTGAACATTCCTATCTCAAACCAGCAAGACATCTAGTGGAGAGGATGGTAGCTCATAAAGATGAATATATCATGTAAGAACTGTCTTCTTTTTTTGGGGGGGGAATTACCATTGCCCTCATCCCTCAATCCCACTGGCCCAAGTTCTACCCTACTGGAATACTGTTCCATACAGGGTTATTATAATGGGGATGAAGGTATAAGCAAGCCAAGTTATATCGAATATATTTTATGTTTTTAAAGTAATAAAACAGTTCTAAAATGGTAAAGGATGTAATTTTTAAAAAAATCACCCAAATAGGAGAAAACATTGAAATTTCTAGACTTTTGAGTTCTATACTACTAGTTGCTATTTGTAAGTATAAATGTTTTTTATGTCGATAAATGTTTGGGTGAGAGACTTGGTCCTCTAAGTTCTGCATGTTCAAAGTTATTTAAATGATCTAATGGAACAGTTATAACTGAATAAATTGATATTCAAATCACGGAAAGCCTTTCATGAAATATAAAACAGAGATGAACAATAGTTTCTAGCCCAAGTCATTATAACACGATCTCACATGACAGCCTGGATTTCAAAATAACATTTCTTTGGGTTGTTGAACTTTGGGGACCTGGCAGACACTTTAATGCCAAGGTTGTATCTTTAATGCCTTTATGATCTGGACACAGAACAAGATTTTAATGAAAATAATTTCTCAGAACTGTCTTCCATTCTTGATTAGATTACAATAATATGCATCCTCCGTGGATGCAAGTTCCAAAACGGCAAAGCTGAAGGATTACTACCACCCACTCGGAAATCTTAGACTTTGAGTAACTCATTCTTCAAGCCCCTATGTTGAACAGACAGAATTACCAAGAAAGAAATAAAGAAAAGGAAAAAAAGAAATTCTTTTATTTTACCTGTATGTGGCACCATTGAGCTCTGGATGAATTGCTTGCTGATCTATTACTGACCAAGGAGCAGTTGTGATAAAGAATTCCTTGTTCACACAATTCCGTAGGCTTTCGGGGATGCGACCTGGAATCACAATAATTAGAATTTTAAGAGTCTTACTGCTGTTTTGTAGCACACTATACCAAACGTTCTGTTTTTCCACAATCCTTTAATTGGGGGCTGGGGGAACATTCTTTCTGACTCCAATTCCAATTTGGGATGGTGTTCAAACAAAAAAGGAAACTAGTGGAAGTTGCCTGAAGGTGAAACAGTGTGCAACATGGTGTGTTTGCTTGTTTAATGTAATTGCCAAGAATCACACTGAGTGCTTTAAAGGATTAAAATTTAAAATCCTCCACATCCCTTTGCTCTGCTGCTGTTTTATAAACCCCTTTGGAGCACATAGTTTCTACTTGCCCTCAGGCTTTGCTGGAAAAAGAAGCTGTTGGAAGAGATGCTGTATCGTGTATTTTACCAGCCAAGTAATTGATAGGCGAATGGCAAATTAATATGTGGTGAAAAATGGCTGACAAAATACAAACTCTCTGATTGATCAAAATGGGATATCCTTTCCAGCTGCCACAGAAATATTGTCTCCATTCCATGAAAGTAGAGCTAACATCCTTGCTAGAATACCTTTACTATACTGATAGACATGATGATCAAGTCTTATCCTAGTCTTGGACCTGGTTTGGTATCTATCATGCTGCCAAATCCTGGTTTAAAACAAAAAACAAAACCAGAGCCACTCCTCCCAGGGCTAAAATGTCACCTATACCCCTCAACTGTCCTGGAAACTAACAGACCAGTTTCTAATCCCAAAAAGAATGCAGCAGAAATATTCAGGCAAGGATGTTTTCTGTCTCAGGAGGTTTTCAGGATCAGAATCATTTGCATATTTATATTCATCCCAGGCGCAAGGAAGCCCTCTGGGGAGGCACTGAACCTCGCCCAGAGCAAAGCACATTAGGGTACCTGTGATCGCTCGGCGTATCTCTGTTGCAGCCGCTTCTCTCATCTCTAGTGATGCCTGTTCACTGTACCAAGCAGTATGTGGAGTACAAATTAAATTGGGCGCATCTTTCAGGGGCCCTTGAGCAAAGCTACAAAAACATTTTAGAGACAAGATTTTTTTTTTTAAAAAAAGAAGCTCTGAATGAAATGACACCATTTTCTTTCCTTCAATAATGGGGACAGAAGCCAGAAGTCCCGTTCCAGTTTAACCACAACTTCAAAAAATGGGCTGATATAAAAATAACTTTATAATGCTTTCCAAGCATAATAAATGACAAGGTTTGACAAATTCCCCAAAGAAAACAATTTGTAATCCAAGTTTTTAGGACTTGGGGCAGATTAAGATGTTATATGCAATCAAATTGGATATGACAGGGATGCCAGATGTGTTTTATTCACATGTCTACCCAGATATATGAAATCTAAGTGAGTGTTGCAATTTTCTTCTAACTGGTACGGAAAAATCTATTAGAATAGAAAGAAGGCAGGGAAGTAAGCTATGGACAGCAATGGTCTCAAGCCTCTCCTTTAAAAGTACCTCACTATAGCAATGGAGTACATTGTGTATTGTCATTTCTTCTTTTGGAATTCAACAGGACATAAAGTCCAGTATTAAAGCTAGTTTCAGAATAATCACTGGTTGTGAGAGAAAAAGGAATTTATTACAACAGGGAAGTAAATACCTTATTTAAAATAATCAATTTTTGCAGTCTTTCGTCAAGTTTGCTTTGTTTAAATATATGTTTATGTTCAAGCCACCTGTACATAAACAAAGAGCAAACACCATTCCCTTCTAGCACTGATGATGTTATCTAGTTGGGTAATGAAACATCTGCAGGAAAACAACCAAGCTCAGAGAGCATCAAAGATCCCCACAACTTAATTTTCATTAATTGAAATTTAGCTTTTGGTCCAGTAATGCATGTGGACAGTGAACTAACTTATGGCCTCTAGACCAATGGTAAATCATTTACCCTTTATTCTCCTTTCACAAGCAAAATATAAAGTTGGGCTTCATCTGGACCAAAGTTTTCCAGTCTTGGCAACTTTAAGAGTTGGGAGTTCAACTCGCAAAATTCCCTACTGAGTCATGACAGAAAATAAAGAAATTTGTGTTCTGTTTTCCCTATTTTATTCTTGGTTACAGGTTAGTGAGGTTCATGGGAGGAGCCAAAGCAGGCAAGATAGATATATCCCTGCCTCACTGCACATACTTGTCAATGCATGTACAATAGTGACAGGTCTTGGTTATAATACTATCCATGCCTACTACCTTGCCCATTCTGAACTTCCAATCACTGACAAATATATTTTGAATTATTTGTCAATATTCATACATGGTCTCACACAAGAAAACCAGGTGTTTTTTTTTACAACTGTGGCTGGTGAGGTTATCTGCTTGGTGAAATTATGAAATTATAAATTTTGTAAAGGTGGCACTGGAATTGAAACCCACCTTCCTAATGCAATTCATTCATTCATTCATTCTTTGAATAAATATAGTATATATGGCTACCCATCTATCAATATAAATTCTGTTACTTGAAAAGCTGACATCATCAGGGACATCTATTTGATCAGCAATGGTGTTTACCCAATACTGAATTAAGTGATTCTTAGCTCCATTGCAATGTTTTCCCCTATGACTAGATTCTATGTTCAAGTTACTTGTAGAATTCTTGATGTCATATTTATTTTATATTGTTATTACTATTATGGTTTTAGACAATGCTTCTGTTGTTTGCCCTACAATATGAAACTGATTATCAGAATTATTCTCAGCAGAAGGATAGGAACAGAACCTCAACATGGTGAGGCTATTGAAACACCATCAAACTCTGGATAACTTCAAAACATTTTATTTGGGGTGGGGTGGGGGTTCCTCCAGCTTTCTACAATTTAATGCACACATCCACATAACATGTGAAGCCATTAACCATAATACCTTTTACATTTTCAGTTTAGAAGTACTGCACATAATTTATAGGTTTACAGCAATACTTGGATCTTCCTTGAAGTAGCATTACATGTATCTTATTGCAAATAATAGCATGTGGATAATGTGGTTCTTCCAATAACCATATTTTTTCCAGACCTGAATCCAATACCTCACAGAGTCTAACTAAGCAGATGGCCATGAAGAACTGGTACTTTTGTTCCTGGAGCCATGGGGAGTCACAAATCACTGACCTTTGCCACTATTGACTGCTTGGAAAGAGCTGCAATTCTAGTAGAGAGTGTCATCTTTCACTTAAAAATGCAAGCTTGTGCCCTAATACAAATGTTCTGCTTAAAGAAACACCTTTTATTTTTGTTGAAAGGGAATAGACAATAGATTCCTCACAGAAAATCCTGAAGAATTCAGGAGAGACTATTAGGTGTACCACTTGTTGCAAGAAATGCAACTTTTACAGCTAACTCAGCCCATTAGCAAAACCAATTATGGTCCCAGCTTCTGCAGCTCAATAACAACAGGCCCCTGTTGATCTTTAAAAATTTTCAGTTGCTTTCTAAAATATTTATGACTTTATTTCTGAAAGTTAATGCTGCTCATCTTACTTAGGACAATACTGCTATTTTCTATCTATGGCATTTCAGGATTACCTGGACAGAATTTACTTATAGCAGGATTTCTCAAATTTAGCAACTTTAAGATGTGGACTTCAACTTCCAAAATTCCCCAGCCAGTCTGCTTGCTTGCTGATTAGTGAATTCTGAGAACTCATCTTAATGTTGCTAAGGTTGAGAAACTCTGGCTTAGACCATGGGTGAGGAATCCAGAGGTTATGTTCCCGGGCCTTGGCACTCTGAGATTTTGATGGCTCATTTCTTTCTTTTTCTTTTTTCCCGCAAAGGAAATGTTGATGTGGGCATATGGGTAGGTGACCTCCAGGATAAACTGTTCCTATCATTTCCCTTGAAGTACAGTATTATCCCAAAAGCAAAAAAATTAAGTAAAAAATTCAGCTCTAAACCTTAAAATGAGATAAATAGCCTCCTGAGTTATTCCAAAGTTCTGAAGGCAAAGTTGTAGCCTCCAATTCTTTAAATGTTTCCCAGATGAGGCAGGCTACAATACAAGGTCTTCTAATACTTACCTAAATGGTTCTGATTCGTGAACATCCAGTGCCGCCCCTCGTATCCTTCCTTCCTTCAGAGCTTGGGTTAAGGCCTTTTCATCCACCAGACCACCCCGTGCTGTGTTTACCAAAAAAGCTCCCTGCCTCATCTGAGAGGAAACAAGAAGAAAGAAAAGAGCTGAAGAAACTTCTTGGATGAGAAGCAAAACAACCAAAAGAAAACCAGAAAGTCCAATTGCCTCTTGAAAAAACACCTTTGGAGCAACCATGACCTGGATGACTAAGAATCTCCATAGACAAAGAAAGAAAAAAATCATTCCACCGTTTATAAAGATTTTTCTCTGGGTTTCTCACCCTCTACCATGGAAGTAGATCTACTACTTCCATGGAAGATCTAGATCTACTTCCATGGTAGAATCTATTCTGAAATAATCCAAGATCATAAAATGAAGGAGATGGTGTCTATAAATAAATGCTGGACAACTGTAATTTACTTTTTGAAAGGGATGCATTTTTCTTCTTAAGTTTTTCTCTGGGTCAAGGAACATCATGCATTTTATTCCTCTCACTCAAGAGTAATAATAGATTTTCAACTTGTTTACAGAAGCACATTGTGTGGAATCCATCCTTCTGCAAGTTTGATTTCTCATTGGCTTTCTGAATTAAGTGCAGGGATTGGAAATGAGGAACTTTCCCCATATTATTGTAGATCTCATTCTTTGATGGTCTATTCAAGTCAGTTTTGAAGAGTGGGGGTTATGTCTATGACCTCCCATTTGTGGGGTAACTGAGCACTGGCCCTCTCTCACTTCTGTGTTTAGCGTCTAATGAAACTGCTGTTAGTAATTTGCCAGTTCAGGGTTTGATACAATCAGCATAGTGATGATACCCAATTATATTCCAACTCCAATCCAGTAAAGTGGTATCAGGTCCCAAAGTCTGGAGGCTTTATAGATCTGGATGTGTGGAATTACAGACACAATCTTTGACAAAAATGAATGGGTATTTGGTTCCTCACTCGAGGATATTTCCACTTTTAGTCTTGGAAGGAGCAACACTTTCCTATTCAAGACCAGTGAACAACTTTGGAATAATCTTGGACTGCTTAAAACGCAACTGACAGCATGGCCAATCTTTGAAAAGATTCATCTAGTGTTCTGGTTGAGCCTGTTCCTAGATCAGGAATCTCTTTGGACAGATATTGATGTCCTAGTCAATTTGTGATTGAATTTTTGTAATGTACTCTTCCTAACGTTGTGCTTGAAGATTATTCAGATCCTACGAATGGTCCAGAAGGTGATAGCGGGAGCATACCAAACTATGTCCATATTGCTCTGTGAGCTGCAACTGGTTGCCAAAGGGCTGGTTATTTGAGGGACCACATATGTGCAATAGTTTCTGACTGTCCAGTAAGATCAAGCGAGGTGTGTATTCTCCAGCATATATTAGGACCTAGGGTAGTATGCCATGTCTATTCCAGCAACCCTACCTGGAAGTCAGTCTGCCTCCCAATCTGATGGTGTTCTGAAGGTCTCAAAACCTAGTTACAGGTAGTCCTGGACATATGGCCACAATTGGGACCAGAATCTGTCATTGAGTGAGGTAGTCATCAAGTGATATACCATGTGACCACTTTGCTAAATGACTGCAATCCCAGCATTACAGATGCAACTGCATTAAGCGATTTTGTGGGTTGTTAAAACAGATGGAATCCTAGATAAGGAGTGTAGGGGCCTTGAGAATGGGGTGGGGAAGGCCCTGGGCGGCCCAGCTCAGGCTCTGCATAAAGATATATGTGCACACATGTGTGTGTATATGGATGCTGTGGATGCTCTTACTTTAAATATTGCTTTGATTCTGCAGGGAGAATTATCAGCTCCTTAGCAGAGAGACAAAGCGGGATTTTTGGTCCCTGAGAGTAGATCTTTCCTGCTGAAAAAATAGAGGATTTTCAGTTACAAAGAAGAGAGGCAGTACAGTAAGTAAGAAGCAAAGGACACCTCCAGGAGGTGGTAGAGATCACAGGAGGTCCAGCACAGGCTGTGCCCTTAGAGGAAGCTACAGATACTAGTTTCTTCATTCTCGGGCTGAAAATCCTACTTGGAATTTGACATGGATCTTTTCAGCCAGTCCTTAGAGATTACAGGAGTTATCTGAGCAGGTAGCAGCAACCTGCAACTTTCCTTACCAGCTTCCCTAGTTGATTTCCAGGGAAGATGGCAAGGAAGAGTGCAAATGGCAACCACATGATTACAGAGCCCTTGATAACCAGTTGTAACTTTGGGGAACAGTCGTAAGCCCCTTCATTCATCATCATCCTAACTTTCAGCAACTGCTGAATGAATGGTTATAAGCCAAGGATTACCTGTATTCTCCTAGACTTTAGGGTAGCATTGTTGCTGAGCCTCTGTAGATTTTTGTGGGTTTTTTTAAAAAAATATTTTCAATGTACATGACCTATTTTTCTATTATTTTATTTTCTTGTTTTTTTAAAGTCTAAGACATCTAGCATAATCTGGAATTGAGTGGCCTCTAAGTCATATAAGCAAACAAAATCTAAGCTATCTAGGGATAAAAATGTATACAATTTTTATCTGCCTCTGCTTGGGTTTCCTCAATGCCAAAAGGAATCCGGCCAAACGACACAAATTCCTGGATCCCATCTGAAGTAATATAATCCTCTATTTCCCCTCCATTTAGATTTACCTGCTTAATCGTGAAATCATTGATCAGGTGATGATTATGTTCATTGAGGTTACAGTGTAATGATACGCAATCACTCTGGTATAGCAGATCCTGAAGTGTGTAGACGCGCTGAACCCCCAGGGACCTTTCAATCCCATCTTGCAGGTATGGGTCATAAAAGATCACATTGAATCCAAATGCTTTGGCTCGAACAGCTACTGCTTGTGCAGTGCGACCTATACCAAAAAGACAAACAAGAAATCACACACACACACAGAGCTATAGTAAGAAACTTGACAATGTGGCAGTACTTTTAGTTGTGAAGAGTGCATTAAGTATAGACTGAAACACCTGGCTGCCAAATACATTCTCCTATCATAACAAAGGCATTTGTGCTACAAGGAAACTCACCTATTGTTTATTTATTTATAGGTTGCTCATTCCAAATTTTGGGCATCTTCTAAAACAGGGGTGTCAAACTCAAGTTGTGTGGGCCAGATCTAGCCTGCGAGGTGCTTAGATCTGGCCCATTATATATTTTACTTTTTTAACAATTTGTATTCCCAATTTCCCTTCTAATTCTTTTTTTTGTTTAACCTTCATATTTTTGGTCAGTATCTTTGTTTTATTTTTATTTATTTTTAGTTCCACAAAATTGCCAAATTCTTCAATTTCTTGTATTAATATTATTCCAGTTTCCTCTGGGTCCTCCAGGAAAAATACTTATATAGTCGGCAAAAGCTTGTTTTATATTGTTCTTTTCTAATTGTAACCCCTTTAATTTATTTATTTCTTCTAATGTTCATCAATAGTTTTTCTAGTGTGAGGATAAAGAGTAAGGGTGACAATGGACATCCCTGCCTCACTCCTTTGTTAATCTTAAATGTTTCTGTTCTGTCTCCATTTAATATTACACTAGCAATCTAGGTTGAATAAATTGGAGGTGCCAATATTTTTACATGCTTAGAAAAAAAAAGACTTCCATCTCCTTTCCATCCCTTTTCTGCTGGTAGAACTTAAATCTCCAAGAGATAAATTGTCTCGGCTGTCTTCGTTGAAGGTCAAACATGGACCGTGTAATGCAGCGTGTACGAGGGCATTACAAGAATCTGCCTTTAGAATATAGGCAGCTATGGCATTTTTCAAAAAGGTCCATTAAATATTTGTCACTGCACTTCAGAAGCAATTAATTTGAATAAATTTAGCTATGTGCATGGAGAAGTATGCCCCAGCTTTAACAGAGAGCATGGTGCAATAATCATCCGGGTGATGTCAAATTCTAAAATTGGAGGGGGGGGGGAGGAAAGAGACAAGAGACGCCAGGGAACTCAAGGCAAGTAACAATGTCTTCCAAAGAACCCAAATGAAACTGGATGCACTGGAACAGGTTAAAAAAACACACCAAAGCAAAAGAAGGCTATGAATCCAGCCACACTCAAAGCCCTGTATGGCTTCTCAATTCTGATTACCAACAAGAAAGCAGGTTAAGGAACTCTTCTTACAAATGACTTTGGTACAACAGTAGAATGACAACCCCCCTCTGAGCCTTATTTATTAGAAGAGCAACTTGTTTGCTGTAGGGTTTTTTCTCCCCCACTTCCCCCTTCCTTCTGCACTCTTACTGAATGGCTATTTAATTGGGCATGACTAAGACAACTGTCATGGTTTGGAAGCAAAGGTTTAATAAGGCTCTTCTGATAAAGAGGGACAGCTGCAATGCAATCAGCAGGTCATTATCCACAATGTCATTCCAATTCAATGTCATTGCTGGTCTCAACTAAGTTCTGCATCAAGATGAGTTTTTTTCTTTAATGTAGAAGAAGGCAGAGAGAACCAGGCCTAAGTATGCAAAAACGGGTCTCAGAATTAGATAAGAGGAGTTCCATGGGAATGACTAGAGGAAACACACCCTTTTGTTACACACTATATTTAGGCACATATGAAAAGGCAGAGTCACACCCATCTCTGATTGCCAGTGCTCATTAACAGTTATGGGATAAATGTGCACTTCAGTGCCTGTGAGGAAGAAAAACCTAAAAAACCCCAAATCTGTATCTCCCTCCCCCTTGAGAAGCAAGCTACAAATGACTATTAACTGATCTAATTTATTCTAAGCACATAAACCACAGGGATAGATGGTCAAATACTGAGAGACTCCAAGCATACAATTAAAGAATAGGAGACCAAATGGAGGGGGCCTGGATGTTGTTTCCTCCAGAGACCAGGTGTCTATCCCTCCTCCTTCCAAGTACAGGGAACTTTGAAAGCATGAGTGACAAGTACGGTTCTCATGAGACAGTCCCTCATGTTTACTTTGTGCTAACAGGTACAATTGTTAGGAAAAGCTGAATTCAGTGAATGGTGTTAGAGCAGGGGGAGAAGAACTGTAGTTTTCCAAACACTGTTGAACTACAGCTCCTTGATCCCTCACCATTGTCATATAGCAAGAGTCTTCAAACTTGGCAAGTGTAAGACTTGTGCCCTTCAACTCCCAGAATTCCTGAGCTAACATGTTTGGAGGAGGAATTCTTGGAGTTGAAGGACACAACTCTTAAAGCTGTCAAGTCTGAAGACCCCTTTCATATAGGGAAGGAGCTGGTTGTTGGGAACAGATCCCCTGACCCAAGTTACACTAACTCTTCCCTTTACACCAAGGGTCTTCAAACTTGGCACGCTATAAGACTTGTGGACTTCAACTCCCAGAGTTCCTGAGCTAACATGACTGGAAGAGTTGAAATCCACAAATCTTAAAGCTATCAAGTTTGAAGACCCCTGCTTTACACTCAAGGCTAAGCTTCTTCTCAAAGCATCCTCCTCCTAAAATAATGGTGCAGTAGCACATCTGGTGGCAGAATCCATGTAGGAGTCTCCTTGGAAGATTTGGCCCCTATGTGATCCATTTTGAACAAGCCAAAATTTTGTGTCTCCCCCCCACCCGAAAGCTTCAACATACCAAATCCGATCAGGCCAAGTGTTTCGCCTCTAATACGGGCTGCTCCGGAAGCCACTTCCCTTATCTGTTCTACACTCTGCACTCGGGTTCCTTCCCTCAGAGCTTGGTAGAGCCAAGTGTTCCGCCTGTACAGATTCAGGACGTGGCAGAGGGTAGAATCGGCTGTTTCTTCAACTGCTGCAGAAGGTATGTTGCAAACAGCTATTCCTGGAGTAGAGGACAGTAGCCCAATTTTTAGTGAAGACAACTCTCATAAAAAACATAGTTTGCTTCTAAATAAACAACTTCCTGTTTCCTGGAGAAGAAAATACTTTGCAACCATACTAAACTGGATTAAACACAGCTTCTTTTGCACAAAGACTCCTTGGCTACTTTTGTTAGTTAGCATACACATATTATCTTCAATACAAATGTGTGGCATCAAATTTTAATGCTGATAACTGCGGAATCAGGAACAAGGAAATTCACTTGTCTGAAAGTACCATAAGGTGGGGAATTCTCACACATCTCTTTATATTGAGGATAACACATCTTACAAATCAACTGCAGTCCTTGTCTGAAGGCTAAGGTTGGCAGAAGAGATTGTGAATGCTACTTCTATAGATGGGTCTAAGAGAGAACTGCAGCCAGTTAGCAGGGGCTCCATACTTTGGCCCCACTGCCTAACATGTCAATGTATTGTCTGAATAGCAGTAGTGAAATTGATTCAAAGGCCTGATGTATATATATATTTTCTCACTGCTCTTCCTCTGATCCTATTCAGTTTCAACAAATTACAACCAAAATCCCTTTCTGAGATCTGTGAATACGATGGAGAGTCTCCAGGCCTCATTTAGAAATGCAGTACAAGGATTCCCCACTGATACAGTTGGCTTCCAATCTGGACACCAGCTGCATTTAAAAGTATGTACGTGTGAAATCTCTTAGACCTTAATGCTATGTTCAATCATCCATGCTTTTTATTTTGCCCTAACATTTTTGCCCAAGATTTATTTTCCTCTTCGCCTTGTATATCTGCAAGAAGATGATCTGCCTTCACGGACTGTCCTGCTTTCACAAGGTAACGCTAAGCTAATGTAATAGGGTTAAGTAATAAAAGCAGCTTTGATAAAGCATAGCCATGTTCACTCAGCATAGGATTGATTCTTTTGACGGCAGGATACCAGAGTAAGAAGAGGAGTTCAGCAAAATTAGCTTCTTCCCATTCTCCAGTCACTCCAGGATAGTAGCAGCACCATCTGCTTGCATGCTTTGAAAGCAAAACTCATCTTAACCTTATTCACAGATTTCTGTCTGTTAAAACAATCTTAGATAGCGGGCATAATAAAATGCCTTGCTTCAGTACATTTTTATCTCACTTTCCTTCAGTAGGATAAATACCCTACACGTACACTCAAATACTCATGCAAAATTGTTACAGATTACAGTATATTGAGAAAAAAAACGGTTTGATGGAAGTCTACGAGGTTAGCTTCCTGGTGATGTTGAGAGTCTAATTGAAGTTCCAATAACTTTCTTCTTAGACTGTGACATTCTCACTTTGGTAACAAACAAATTTCTATATGATAAAGCCTGGTGAATTTAGGCACTTTGCTCCTTCCAAGATAACTTATTTGCCCCCACCCCTTTATAATCTTGTTCATACTACATATGGGGAGAGCTACAGGAAAATATGGGGAAGTCATTGAATCAAACTTGTTCATCCACTTGGTTCATTGCACATGACTGACTTTTAGCATCTATTAATAGTAAAGCCCCTGTCACACTGCACCAACGGATGCAAAGAGGATGTAAAACGGACAAAAAAGCTTGCCATCCGTTTGGTTAACGCGAGTACTCACTGGCCTCCGTTTTGCTTCCTCTCTATCCGTCCAGCGAATCCGTCCTTTATTGACGTTTCATCCGCTCTAGGAAGTTTTGAGCTGCTCAAAAACTTTTGCACGGAAAATGCCTAAATCCAATTACGTCCGTTATGCATCTGCCTCCATCTGCTAGCATCCGTTCTTGCATCATTATGCATCCCCGCTATATCCGCTAGGCATCTTGCTGCGCATTCCGCACAAATTGCATCCGCTCGGCACGCAGGGAGGCAGGCGGAACGGAACGCAGAACGGATCAGAACGGATGCAACAATGGAAACAAAAGCGTTTAAAACGGAAAAACGTTCACAGAGGGGACCTATCTCGGATAGTTAAGGATGTCTACAGCGATGCCTACGAGGATGGCAAAGGGGACACCTATATACTGCCTATAAAAAGGGGAGCAGCAACACATACTGGATCTCACTTTCAGAACAGAGCCCTGCGGGTGGCGGACCTTTGAGCCTTCATCTGCCTCTTCCTCTCCCAGCATCCAGTCAGTAGTTCACCGTGGAGTAACACAGTCCTTATTGCGCAGCCAACCATCCTTCTGCAACAGTGCAAGCCATCTACAGGCTCTGTGAACTTTATACGGAGAGGAGAAAAGGAGGGCGGGCCAAGAAGCATTGGGGTAACAAAGATTGGTTCGCGCAGAAAGAGCAGAGGACGGAGCTGTACAACAAGCTGGATGGTGGAGCTCAGGAGCGAAGACACTGGGCATGTCCAGAACTCTTATGAAGGTATGCCTTCCACGCCATGTGACGAAGGTTGTGCAGCGCCTGACACCTCCGGCAGGTTGACCAAGGCAAACAACCAACTTCGGCCCCAGCCTGAACCTGGGCTTCAAGGTGGCACTCAACTCTGCACCACCTGGCCTCAGGACCACCACAGGAGCATGCAGTTACGGCTTGAGGGTGCCACCCAACACCATCAGCATTGTGGTCGAAGAAGTGGTGCAGCGCCATCATCGAAAGAATTACAAGGAGGAGCTCCTCCCATGCCCCTCCACTGAAGAAGGATGGAAGAAAGTTGCAGAGCCAGTGGTATCAGAAGTGGACACTTCCCCCACAACCGTTGGGCAATAGATGGAAGCACATGGCCTGCAAAAGCTCCTAAGCCAAACTCAGGGTCCACTTATCACAACTCCAAGCGGCTTCTTCCAGCATCATCCTCTTTGCCTCATGGTCGATGCTGACTACAAGTTTCATGAACATCGATGCTTCAGGCAACGGCTCATCTTCAGATGCCCAGGTATACAACGCCAGTCACCTCAAGGAGCGAGCTGGAATGCAACCTCATTCGTGGGCTTCCCAGATCCAAAACCCCTGCCCAACGACAACGCAAGATGCTGCCCTACTGTCCATTGTGGGGGATGACGCCTCTCCCTACAACCGGATAACCTCATGAAGCCCTACACCTCCATAATACCTCACCCGTGAGAGAGGATCTTTCAACTACAGGGCTGTCCAGGGCGCCAAAGCGGTGGTGGCGAGAACGCCTTTGGCCAATCCCTGCGCCAACAGTTTCCAGGTACTATCTCACCACCATGCAGCATTCGCCCAGAGACCGGAGTGAAATTCATGTGGAAGCTTGCTGGCATCCTGCCCACAATCTCATGCGCACCCGCTATCCAGTCTTGCAGAACAGGCTCGTGGACCTCCAACAACGTATGGGGACATTGGAGCCTGGGCGAATGGAGGCAAGGCGCCGAAAGCCTGATAGATACTGAGGATGTGCAAGGCCCCAACAGAAGCCTCACGTGAAAGGGAGAAGCCAGCGCAAATCTCCTGAAACACTGGGCAACTCCCCAGCTGGAGTGATGGAGTGGCCAAACAGGATGGATAGATGCTTAATGGTATGCTTCCTTCAGCCTGTCCTCTATCACACGGATGAGTATTGGGCCCATGTATGGTTGAAGTTGGTCCCGAAAAATTGAAGCAGGGCATTTTTAATAAAGAGTGTGTTTATGTTGAAATGTGTGGAATCAATGATTACATTGTTGATTGATAATAAAGGGCCCATAGGTGTGGCACCTGGTGAGGGTGGACAACAGTCCCAACTATGCTTGCACGGAGGTTTATCTATCCACAGCTTTACCCATCCCAAAGGTATCCCTGCCCATTCCACAGCTCATCTCAAAACCATCCCACATGCTATCTGAACCCATCCCAACAAGCATGCAAAGGCTTTAAAACGCGTTTTCTAAAAGTTTCCAGCAAGACTTTATTAAAAAAAAGAATGAGCTAAAGCGTGTCGTATTGATCAAAAAATAGACTTTATTAACAACAAGCTATAGACAAAAAATGAGTCTCTGGCACTCCTCTTGCTCAGTCTCTAGGGAGTGAAGGGTGAGCGTGCTGTGGAGGTTGGGCTGTGCTGGAGTGCTCCTCCAAAAGCAGACAGCCCAGCAGAAGCCCCAGCCCAGAAGAAGCGAGCCCGATGCTGCAGAAGCCTTCCAGCAGAACCAGAGTGAGGGCCAGGGGGAGTGATGGTAGCCCTATTCCCTCTTGCCAAGGCTGGCTGGGCGAGCAGATGGCTGAGCTTGCTGTGCTTCAGTCATGGTTGTGGGGTTGCCTGGCGTGCGCAGTGGAGGCTGGCAGGAAACCAAGGCTGGCCAGGAAGGCACCCAAGGCTTGGCAAGTCAGGCTTGCACCAAGGCTGGCAGGAAGGCTGGCGACCAGGGGCAGGCAGACCTGGCTGCAGCAAGGCTGGCAGGCAGGCAGGAATAGCCAAGACTGGCAAGGGAAGCGCTGACTAGGAGGGCTGGCAGGCAGGCGCAGACAGCAAGGCTGGCACAGGAGGCTTGCAAGCAAGGCTGCCAGGGAGCTGGCAGCACCTAGGCTTGCAGTGCAGACATGCTAGGCAGGAACAGGCAATGGCAGTCGATGTGTTCTGGAAGGCCAGGTCCTTTCTCTGAAGTGGTGACCTTGAGCTTCCGAGCTGCCTTCCCTTTATCCGCGGGGCTGATGCAATGCATCTTTCCCCCGCATGCGCAATTAACGGCTCCGGCACCGCTAGGCTTCCGCTATGCATCATGCTTCATCCGCCCTGTGCAGTTCCGTTGCTCCATTCCGCGTCCACTTGCTGAGGCCCCCGGAAAGCCCTGCGGTTGTGCCATCCGCTTCCCCATCCGCTGCGGCTTTCCGTTCCGCATCCGCGCTTTCCATCCCCGCCTTGCGTCCTCCCCCCGTCCCTGTTATCGCTCTGGTTATGCAAATTTTTGCCCCTTTTTGAGAGCGGAGTAACAACGGATGGAACATTTTGCCTCCGTTTTGTTCCTTGTGTCCGTTGTGCATCTGTTGGGCAGTGTGACAGGGCCTTAAGAACGAAAGGAGGAACAGCTCAGATTCTTTGAATGTTTACAGTAGCTCCTTACAGCCTTGAGGGATTTTTTTTTTTAGGGGGGGGGGTAGTACTTGAACTAACGCAACTGCATACTGGCTTGATAAATTATATTCCAAACATATCTAAAGAGTACTGAAATTGGAAGAAGATGGTCTATAACCCCAAGTAGCTTTTGGTGTCAGTGGTAAACTTTTCTTGTTTTTTTAATGTTGGTTTTGTGCTATAGGGTAGAGGGGCATAAGATGGGCTTTTTTAAAGGATATAGCAGTAAAGAAAAAAATGTTTGTATATATATTTAAGGGATTTTTAAAATTCTAACTAGATTATTTGGAATTCCGAGGCGAATAAAATAGAAAATAGTGCTTCAGCAGGAAATCTTCAAAGAAATGATGAATTATTTTCTTTGAAAATTCCGCTAAAATACTTTCTGACAATCAAGTATGCTCGGAAAAACAACGTGAGTGTCATAGGTAAGTTTGGAACAGATTTATGTAAATGACCACCAACTACTAAATTTGGGGAACAGCTACAGGAGTCTTTAGTAGATTTTTACTCATTGGAATACTTTTGAAAT